>OX103974.1:6257419-6320874 GCA_944470395.2 Schistosoma turkestanicum
GTAGAAGCCAGCTTCAGGTTTTCACTGATAGTCTAACTAACATCAATTCGTGATTTTAACTGTGAAAAATATTTAGTAAGCAACCTAATCCCATCCGTATGCTTTTCCATATTTAACACTAGCTAATTCAATCATAATTCAACTCTTGTGTATGGTTATTCATTCATTATTTTGAGGTTAAATGATAAAATGAAATATTGTCATAAATTGGAGATGGATGGTGGCCAATCATGGAACACAGGAAGCGCGGTTTCTCCTATTCGGAACTTGTCCTTAGCTGGATGAATCTGGTTCCCAGAGTTATTGTCCACTTCGAAACTCGAACCCAGTACCGCTCGCTTCAGATACCATCGCTTTGTCCGCCTAGCTACTGAGTTCATATGATCACTGTTTTATTTATTTATATTTGCATTACGGGGTTGTGAAGATTGTTAAGTTACACATTTTTGAAACCATGAATCGATTAATGTTAGACCACCATTAGAAACCTGGAAGCACTGGACGGCCATTTCGTCCTGGTATGGGACTCCTCAGCAGTGCGCATCCACGACTTCTGCACCCCGCAGGATTCGAACCCAGGACCTTCGGTATTGTAGGCGAACGCCTAACCATCGGACCACTTAGCCGGTATCTAACGGTGTTAATATCTAACTTGATCAATCCACGGAGTTGCGCAACCTCATACACATTTTTGGCATATGTGCATCCTATGCCAAGTGTATCGATCTAACCATCAAGGAATAAGCATTAAATAAGACAGATGAAGCAAACAGTACCATGTTTCAGTTCCGAAATGACTATCAACTCCGAGATCATAGGTCCATCCAGTTGACAAATCCAAAATTCAGACGAAACGCATATTACGTTCTGTATACCCACTGCCAATCATTATTTTCACCTCTATTATATTACACAATATCTAGTTTGTTTTTTTATTTTATTTTTCTCTCTCAAAATCTTATACCCATCATTAATTATCTATCTATCTATCTCTCTACATATATATATTTCATTTCATATTCTTCAAGTTTTACCAGAATTAACCTGGCCTAATTGTCATGAATTCTATCAAGCACGTGATCATTGGTTAAAAGGTATTCATCCAATTCATTTTACCTATAATAATGGTAAATTATTCAATACACATCGTATTTCATCTATGCCTACAACAACAACGCCAACTGATAATCAATCTATTCTATTGGATTACAATTTATTACAAACAATGAATACAACCATTTTACAAAGTGTTGGCTATTTTCGTTTAATTGATCTCATTGTATCATGTGTATCTTATCCGAAATCGTCATCATCATTGTTGAAAAGGGACAATAATAATAGTTCATCGACGGCGTTTTCCAAATTTGCAAAAATCAATAAAGGCTTGCATACTACTCACAGTAATATTAATAATAGTAATAATAGTAATAGTAATAACAAAAATCATGCACGTATCCAAGCTGAAATTCCAATTGATAAGAATATTTTTATTGGATCCGATAAATTATTGCATAATCTACCAGTGACATCATCATTTCTTACTGTGGAATTGAAAAATTATTATCATTGTTCTAGTAGTACTGCTACTACTACTAGTACAGATGATGCAACGAATTCGAAATGTTCCAATCAATGTAAGTCTTTTGTGCGCGTTGAATTCGTTTGATTTTATCGCAAAGGACATTAATAATAATAATAATAATCGTAACAAAAAACTTGAACAAAATCGTACAGATTCATTTTATTCCATAAGGTTGAAACTTTTTTATCAGTTGAGGTGGTTGAGACATGTGTTGCGTATGTCTAACCACTGACCGCCTCGTCAAGCTATGATTTGTGGTGGAAGAAAGATAGGGGCGGCCAGACCAAATCGATGAAGTCACTGACAAAGTGGACTGAATTATGTCGATAGGTGTCGACTACCTTGTTGAGGTCCACGAGATGATATTTATAATCGATGGTTTGAGACTATGAATGACATGACTCAAAACCGATTGCAATGGCACAGGTGCATTTATTCCTAAACTTTTTAATTGCTTATCACTTCATGTTTCTCATTTTAAGTTTATTTCACTAGGTACTACTTCTTGAATAATATCTTCTAACCCTAATCTCTTCGATTACTGCTAATACCTTTACTACCTCTACTACTATTGGATTTGAATTGACAATTACATCTCTGTGCTAATGTGGTATGGCAACATGAACTGATGTATGTACGTACGTACGAAGTTCTACGTTGATAGTGTTCTTTCTCATCAGCTGCATACAACTTATAATAGCTTTAAAGAAATCAGAGTTATTGTAAAGTTTTCTATACTTATAACAGTAAATACAAAGGATATGCATGATTTTGGCTAGTAGGGGTAGTCATGAATGCGCACTGTTGATGAGTCAGCCCCATACCAGGAAGAAATCGCCGTCTTCCAGTACTTCCAGGTATAACAGTGATTGATTCATGATTTCAATGTCCCCATAGTGTTGAATTAGGTGTCATAGTATTGCACAAACCTGATTGGCTGGTTGTATTAATACTTGGGCGTTTTTTTTCTGTGTAGACTAAAGCTTTTTTTGCCTTCTGCATAGTACTGCGTTGTTTCGGACATGGCGTAGGTTTTGTTAAAAGTATTGGGTTTATATAAGTAGCTAGATTGAGGTTATAACAACTGTTTTTATGAATCACGTTTTTGGTGCAAACTAGTGCAGCTGTCTTTCAGTCATACTTAAGTTGTTTGACGGATAGTCATCAGTCAGTCAGTTACAATGTAGAACTTCGTATGTACGTACATCAGTTCAATTTGCCATTCCGAAGAATGGAAGCATCTTTCCATTGCAAAAGATTTTGAGCCATGTCGTTCAAGGTTTCTAACCATCAATTACTATCATCTCGCGGATCCTAACCAAGGTAGTCGACACCTACCGACATGACTCAGTCCACTTGTTAGTGATTTCATGGATTTGTGCCATGTTCTGGTCTGGCCACCCCTAACTTTCTTCCAACCTATTCGTACACCACAAAAAATACCTCGACGAGTCAGTTGGTGTTCATACTCACCCAGCTAGGCGTACCAAAAAATGTGTAGACCACTGAAGTTGTCATCTGTTACCTAATGATAATAGTGTAACTAGGCTCACCGCTAAACTACTATTGGACAGATTTAAGACGCATTATTGATTATGTGGAGCTGTGATTTAGTAAGTAAAGTACCCAGTGTCCTATTGTTAGATCTCATTTCTGAATCCTAATCTAACTGTTTCAGTTTGAGAGGCTTGTTAGTGTCATTAAATCAATTAGCTGTATAATATGAGACTTCGGATCCGAATATAAACAAATGATCTACTAATCTATTTTGGACACATTAGCTATCATAGAACTATGCCTCCTGATGTTACTCTGTTGCCTTTTAAGGTAAATCTTTAAGTAAAAGACTCAGCAAATAATTCGATAAAGCACTACCTTATTCGTCTTGGACGTTCGGAAGTAGTAACCGAGCCCATACTCCAAATAAGCTGTTCGTCATCACCCTATACCGTAAATTAATTGGAGTCGAAAACATGAGGCCATTTTATCTTAAATTAATAGTTTAAAGGATTTATGTTGGTTTGTGAGATCGTTTTATTTGCGAACAACGTACAATTGAATTAGTTATAACTTATAAGAGTTCATTATTTGGTTAATAAACTAATGTTTGATCTCAATTGGTTATTGCCTATCTTGATGACCCAACTGAGCTCAAAATCGTTTTCAATGCCTCAGCTGCATTCATTGTTTATGTTCTGTGAAATTCTAATCTTCTGAATTCCTCATCACCTCTATTTTTCCCTTTTCTAAATTGATTTATTTCACTGAATTATACTTCTTGAATCATTTTTTCGAATCCTCATCTTCTCCTATTACTGCTAATATCTTTACCACCTCTACTACTATGGGATTTGAATTGACGATTTTGTCTGTGCACTAAAATGGTCTGGCAACTTGAACTGATGTACGTACATACGAAGTTCTACGTTGTAACTGACTGACTGACTGCACAACGATGTTAAGAACAGATAGAATAGTAGTGTATCTAGGGAACTGAAAGTTTTTACTAACAAAATTTATAATAGACCATTGTAGGGGCGGTTTAGATCCCCAGAACTCACTTGGAAAAGATCCTAATTTTGTAATTTTATTCTGAAATTTTGAATTTTTTATGTTTTCGCGCCGGAGATCTTTAGCTTACATTTCTCACTCAGGAAGTCTTTAACGGTCATTGGTTTATGGATTATTTTAGTACGCTATTTTGTAGCTCTCCCAAGGGCGTCTCTATCATTGTATAAATAAGCTTAATTTGTGTGCTTAGACACCTCGTATTTTCTGGGTACCTTTAGAATACATTCTCTACTGTTTATTAAAACTTTTTGCTTGTTTAATATTAAAATCATGAATCGATCATTGTTAGGCCACCATTAGAAACCTGTAAGCACTGAACGGCCGTTTCGTCCTGGTATGGGATTCATCAATAGTGCGCATCCACAACTCCTGCACCTTTTAGGGATTTGAACCTAGGACCTTTGGTCTTGCCTTCTAATCTTCAAAACATTTTGATCTCACCATACATTCTAATCCGACACCTATTCAGTTATACGTTCACCATGACACTCCACTGTATACTACTACTTACAAGCCACGTTGCGAGTAGTATCCACTACATGACGATGACATGGAGTCCAGTATTAGGATAAATTTTCCTTCTTTAACTTCCGTTCACCTTGATTATTTTACATTAAGTGCTTATCTTTGTGAATACTAATCTTGTTATCTTTGCAAAATTAGGTCATTTATTGTTTTTTTTTTAGTTTTATATTTCTAGGTTATTTTTTTTATCTTCTGAACAATTTTACATTGATCAGTTTTATTTTTGAATTTGTTTTTGCAAAAAAAAAGATTCTCAGAAAGATTTTAAAAGAAAAAAACAAAACAACAATCATTAATTCTATTTATTTGAGATATAAGTGATTAAATTAAGTTATAAAAAGAGAGTACTTGTGAATTGCATTCATGATCATCAATTGATTTCATTATTAAAATTGGAAAGATTGTTTTGATGATCAAAAGACTCAGGTTTTAAACACAATATGAAATTCATTTTGATAATATTTTAAGTACATAATGAGAACATCCAGCTCTTATACGACTAGAGTTCTGTTTCAGTCTTCTCAGCTAATCTGGCTAATCTATTTTTAATTAAAAAATTTGATCTCACTATGTGAATGCGAATAGCGGTAGCTTTGACTGATGCGTATTTGTGTTGTCGACTGTTGATTAGCCGCTGTGTACTAAAATTGATTAGTACTACGATATCGAAAAATACGCTTATTATGTGTTAGTGGGACATAGATGGAATTAAAGCATGACTACGTTGCTACGCGCTGATTGGATAATTTCCTATCCAATCAGCGCCTGATCGAATCTTGGAGAACAGGGTAGAAGATTCTCATACTGTTAGCTGCGTGCTGATTGGTTAAATCTAATTCAGTCGATCACGTGAATTTCTATCCAGAAGCTTCTCATGTAAATACTATGACTAGACTAACGTTGTATCTTTTTTAGCCTTCGCCTTCGCCATCACCTTGGCTACTTATTCCATTTAACCTTGCTATTTGGAATATAATCTTTTCCTGTTCAACCGTGTTTTGATTCTTGGGAACTTGTCCAGTGTATTGTGGTCAGAGAACACTAAGCAATAGGATTTAGCCGGGAATCATATAAGCAACCGTTACAACATTATGTTATCTAGAAATTGATCATTTGAACTATATAATAATAACCTTACTATTTACTCACTTGTCTGCATTTGAAATGCATCGAGAGATTGAATGGTCTTAATCTCCTTTGTTGCCTTGATGCGCTCGGTGGTGCTCAATGTGACTTTGTGCCTGTGACGCGTAAATTGAACTTTGTCACTAAATGATCTTGAAAAGAGTGAGGAAAAATCTATGCTATCACTGATCAGCGGCCTAATCGATTGGCAAGCGGAGATAGCAAGGCAACTTCCGAAGAAAACTCTATCCGATTTCTCTGATTCAACTGATCCAAAAAGACACTAATAAGTATGTGAATATGTGTTCTTGCTAAACTCTGTCAGTCAGCTACAACGTAGAACTGTGTACGTACGTACATCAGTTACAGTTGCCATACCAAATTACCACAGAGACACAATTGTCAATTCATATCCGATTGTAGTAGAGGTAGTAGAAGTATTAGCCGTAATGGAAGAGATTAGAGTTCGAAGATATTAATCAAGAATTTTAATTCAGTGAAATAAATTTAAAACGAGAAAAGAAAAAGGTCTTGAGCTCATGATATCCTGAGAGAAGTTAATGAATGGATGCACCTGCACCATTGCAAACGAACTTTGGGCCATGATATTCGAAGTCTCTAGCCGTTAGATACAATTGCTTCGCGAACTCAAACTAGGTCGTCCACACCTACTAACATAGCTCACTTTAGTTGTCAGTGATGTGATGCCATCTTTTGGTCTGGCTGCCTCTAGCTTTCTTCTAGTCCACTCTTACATCACAAAACATCCCGTCGAGGCAGTCAGTGGTTGGAAATACGTTGCATATGTCCCAACCACTTCAACTGATGAAGTTTCAATATTTTATCAATTCATATGGCATCCTTACCTGGTACCTGTTTGCCAACAACAGCACTGATTGATCAGTGGCCCCGAGTTATTCGAGCAGTGCTTCGGAGACATCTATAATCGAACACTAGTAACCTATGAATATGCCCTACTGTTACTGGCCATGTTTCATACCCGTATAGTTAAACGGAACGAATCACTACGCAGTAGACTCTTCCTTTGGTTAGTAAACTAATATCTCGCCTACGCAAATTGGCAAACGCTAGTTGAGCCTTATGTATCCATGCTCATATTTGGTCACACTAGACACTGACTAGACTCCTGAGATTAGTGAGGTGATCAACACGCTCAACAGCTTCACTCCCTATCACTAGTTCGATTGCCGATGCAACATAATCCTGAAACAACATTTTGCATTTCGAGGAGGAGAATCGCCTGCATTATTGCTGTACATTTCCAGAGCGTCTTCAACAAACGGAACTATGTCATCGGCATATTCTAAGTCAACAAGTGAATCTCTCAGTAAAAGTTCAACTCTTGAAAAGTCAGACGGTGAGAGTTTTATCTCTAAAAGCATGTCTGTGACAAGGTTGGATATGAATAGAAAAACTAGGCAACTGTTACGCTTGCCACCAGTTGATATGCTTGAACTATTACGAGTTAAACTTAGTCGGTAACGGAGCCAGGATCAATCATCCGGTGACACGACAGGCTACTCTAATCCGAGCGTCCCAAGGCCCTACTAAGTAGAGGAAGAAGTCTTGACAAGACTTAGAAGGTGTATTCTACACTCACCCAGAACATATGAGGTTGACAAGCACATAAATCGAGTTTATTTATACAAGATAGTAATGTCCTTGGGAGAGCCACAAAAACAGCGTACTAAAATAATCCACCAACCAATGACAGTCAAGAATTCTCCGAATGGGAACTGTAAGCTGAAGGTCGACTGAGCAGCCCATGCGCAAAAACACAACATCTAATATTAGGGCCCTTTCATGTGAGTCCCGGGGTTCTAACTTTCCAAACAACAACCCTGACAAACAGCACTTTAGGTAATCAATTCCAATCACAGCTCACCGTAAGCTAATCTAGGGTATTAACGTAAAAAATAAATCGGATAGAGGTTAGGTTTATTTTACGATAATTTAGAAATCAAATAAAATTTAACAGTAATTTTGTATACTTATTAAAATCTTATAATTCATAAAATAATACAGGCATATAACTGTCAATCATTTACAGACTATTCTTTCTACTTTTTTCATAATAAATTTCAATGGAAATCAGTTAGTGTCCATAATTTGAAAGGAAATACGTAGATAATGAAAAAAATAGCTGGTTTGTTATTTGACGAAAACTCTGTCAATTGTTTGTAACTGTCTATTCTGAGGTATTAGGTTAGTATGACTACTGTTTTATTGATTTCATTGTCGACAGCAGACGGGATCATTGACCTTTATATACTGATGCTCACAAATACATACAAATTGCTTATTTTGGGGCACAGTTTTGGAGGTTTGCGATTTTTTTACACATTTGAAATCATCAATCAATCATTGTTAAACCACCATTAGAAACCTGGAAGCACACTGGACAGCCGTTTCGTCCTAGTATGGGACTCATCAGCAGTGCGCATCCACGACTCCTGCTCCTCGCAGGATTCGAACCCAGGACCTTTGGCATTGTAGGCGAACGCCTTACCATCGGATCACTGGGCCCTCATCACTGGCAGTGCGCATCCACGACTACTGTACCTCGTAAGATTCGAACCTAGGACCGTCGGTATTGCGCTTCATTATGTGTAGCATGAAAATGAAACATAATTCTTGTTTAAATACAATCAATCACTGCTTCATTTTTTCTAATAATGTATATTTTGATAGAACAGTGAGACAACGGAATTGATCTGAAAAATGTGATTTATTTGCGCGCTATTTACATTTCGAACAATCTGGTCCACATATGTACACTTGTCTAGGCATTTTCAATGAAGATGAATAAAAGGTCAATTAAATAAAAGTTCAAATAATAGACATAAGGTGATAATTGTAAATGTTAAGGAGAGAGAAAATTAACGTAATATGAAAAGAATAAGAAAGGGTAGGAAAATTGTCACATTACCGTAGGCTTAAAGATTACCAGGGTCAATTCAAGGTTATGACAAATTGTTTCTGCACACATAATGGGGATTTTAATTTTCGAATAACCAAGGACTTCATAAACCTCAAAATCCGTCCTTCAACAATTCTATACAGTGTTTTGAAGGCTGTCTTGAAGTCAATCTCATGCCCTGTCTCAGTTATATTTTTTTGTGATCGATGAACGCGGTTTTCTGTTTCCCACGTTAATCGGCTCATCTGACGTTAACTGATTTTGAAGCCATAACCCTTGATTGCAAAGTCCGATTACTCCTCCCTATGTATGTTTGTCCACACAAACATGTAAATTGATAAACGCAATGGGATGTGATGTAATCATTCGAGCAACGTTTAGGTCTATGTGAAATCATGGACTTAGTCTTTTCAATGATAATCAGTTTAGCAGCGTTGTATGTTTTCTCTATGGCTGCTTTTAGTCTCTGTCTTAAATTCAGGCCATTTGTGATATAAACCTTTTTCTTCTCAGTAGAATGAAAAACTTGCTTTTGTCTTAACTGATTTCTACACCTACTGATGAACTTTCAACGGATAGCCGTTTGAAATCGATGCTTCAGTTAAGAAGAGGCATTTTTGCAAATCATTTCCGTCTACTCACTGTTCTATCATAATTTATGAAAGGGACTAATTGTTTTAAATAATGTATATGTAGTAGTATATGTAGTCAGTAGTGCCCTCCTATGAAGTTGCTTGGTTTAACTATCATGTTGGGTAGTCTATTTTATGAAATATCAATTAGACCACCACAGGTACTACATTAATTTTTATCCAATCTACCACCGTCAAATTTATTTATTTATTTATTTATTTATTTATTATTATTATTATTATTCAACTGATTAAATTTCACTCTCATTATCTTCTTTCATTTCTCTATTTCAGCTTTACCATGTTCATTGTTTTGTCAAATTAATCCTTTTCATATAAATTTTGATCCAGATACTGTGATTTGGTTGAATGCATTTTTATTGACATTACAATTGAATTTGGTAAGTAAAATAGATGTATAAGTTTATGCTGTTGTTGTTGAGATTTCTATGGGTTTTTTTTTCAGGCTGAGTTTTTGGAGGTTTGTGATTTTACACACATTTGAAATCATCAATCAATCATTGTTAGACAGAGCACCAATAGAAACCTGGAAGCACACTGGACAGCCGTTTCGTCCTAGTATATGGAACACATCAGCAGTGCGCATCGACGACTCGTGCAACTCGCAGGATTCTAACCCGGGATCTTCGGTATTGTGCACGGTGTTAATATCTAACTCTGATTGATCGAGCGATTGTTGTTTCATTTGTGATTACCTCTTTTTTTCTCCGGTTTATGTTCATATGTAGCTGCTGACATGGATTTTATGCTGGTTGACACTTGTTAGCTAGGTGTATTTACAATTCTCGAGGCACTCATCAAAGGATTCATGCTTACAACACACAATATCATTGTTAGGGTTGTTACTACTGAACTATTCGGGTTGAGATTGACATTTTGTGGGGCTGTTCATATCTGCCTATTGATTACGATATTTTGCATGAGAGTATTATGTAGATCGTAGTTTTACCTTGAATCCAAGAACGGATCATTGTTAGATTACTATTAAAAATCTGGAAGCACTAAAAGATAGACGTTTTGTCCTACTATGGGTCTCATCAACAATGCGCATCAAGGTATCAGACAAGTTGATCAAATGTAATAATATCGAACATGGCAATATAAAGTTTTAAATTGTCAACCATATCATGTACAATTTGATATTTTTGACTTTCATCTGTTATTATGATCTACAAAGAGTTTTGTAGCATCGATTTAATCAGTCATTCAGCTTCTAGGCAGTAGTTCATAAACCGATTGTTCTCTTTACATGATCTAATGGTACTGTTACATTTTTTTCTCTATATACAACTTCATTCAACTCCTTACGTGTGTCTATCTGCTTATATCTTTTGACACTGACTATTCATAGTCCATTATCTATGGAGAAAATCTTTGGAGATCACAGTTAGATAATGATGTGTAATAGGTAACAACACTGTTTCATTGTTTGAAATATTCAGCTAATCACACTTAAAGTATAATCTATAGACTATTTTCATTAGTCAGTCAGTCACTGAGTTGCAGCACAGAACCTGACACGTGTATGTACATCAATTCAAGTTGTGACATCTACCATATTAGTGCAGTTGTCAAGTGGAATTTCAGAGCAGTAGAGTTACTTACTAATTCACACCTCTTACCCCAAATGGAGCATAGGCCGCCGACCAGTATTCTCTAACCTGCTCTGTCCATGGCTTCCTTTTCCAGTTCTGTCCAAGTTTTGTTCATTCTTCTCATGTCTGTCTCCATTTTTCGGTGTAATGTGTTCTTTGGCCTTTCTCTTTCCCTTTGATGTTGCTGGTTTCAACTGATGGCTTGCCTTTTGACGCAGTTGGGTGCTTTTCGCAACATGTGTCCTGTTCACTAACTACAACGCTTCTTTTTGATTTCTTCCTCTGCGGGAATCTAGTTTATTCTCTCCTTCAGTAGGTTGTTGCTGATGCTGTGTGGCCAGCAGATCCGATGTATTGTATTGCGTAGACAATTGTTAATGATCACTTGAATCTTCTGGATGATCGTTTTCATAGTTCTCCAAGTTTCTGCCCCATACAGTAGAACTGTCTGGGACATTCGTATTGAAAATTGTGATTTTAGTGTTTATTGATAGTTGTTTTGAGTTACAGATGTTGTTCAATTGTAGAAATGCTATCCCCTTGCTTTGCTGATCCGTGCCTAGATTAGTAGAGGCATTAACAGTATAAATAAGATTTAGGTATCATAGATAAGAGATTCAAGAAAATGTATATCAATGAAATACAAGAAATTTATAAGTAATTCAGACACATTCACTTTTCATCCTTTCAATTTCGTAAATAATAAATAACTGCTCCAGAAGGAGGCTGTAAAGTATAACTTCCATGTCCGTAGATTTTTTTTCAGGTACTCATATGGAGAGAGAGAGAGACGGAGACTGGACTCTTCTCACTCTTGGCTATACCACCAGGGCTTTGAGTTGTATATTCCTCTAAATAAATCACATTCACAAATAGTTAATTGATGTACAAGTAAAAAAAAACTTCACGTTAAACAGTTTTTTTTTTCAAAATTAGTCATTTGTATGATAATTTTCATTATGTATTATTGATATTACTGAAAATAGTAATTCGTAACAAAAAAATATTCACTATTGAATAATTACTTCGTTTCATTCAATGTTTCTATTGAGCATAATTATTGACTAACTAATTAAAGTTTAGTGCGTATATATTTTTGAATAACTTTGTTATTTATTAATTGCATATTTTTTTACTACAAATTGACTGACTGATGTTGAAAAGCATATTGTGAAAAAAAGAATTAACATTTTTTTTTACATTTCATCAACAATTAATGGTGAGATGTGATGTGATATTAAATTGTGTCAGGTTGTTTTTTTCTGTTGACAAATGTATTTTTTTTATTAGAGTTACGGAGATTGGTGTTTTTTGCACATTGAAATCACCAATCGATCATTGTTAGACTACCATTAGAAACCTGGAAGTACACTGGACGGCCGTTTCGTCCTAGTATAGGGGATTCATCAGTGGCAGTGCGCATCCACGACTCCTGCACCTCGCAGGATTCGAACCCAGGACCTTCGGTCTTGTGCGCGAACGCCTAACCTCTGGACCACTGGGCCGTCGGCATCCAACAGTGTTAATGTCTAACTTTGATCAATCTAGAGATTTTGTGCGACCTCACCCATTTGTCTTCGGTAGTTACTGCCTACACCCGACAGGGTTGAACTCCATTAGTCACGTCTTCTCACTAGAACTCCGAGAATTTCCTCACGAAGCTAGTCACTAGTGAGCACTGTTACGATATTTTCGGACAGAGTTTTGGAGGTTTTGTGTTTTTACACATTTGAAATCACCAATCAATCATTGTTAGACAGAGCACCATTAGAAACCTGGAAGCACACTGGACGCCGTTTCGTCCTGGTATGGAATTCATCAGCAGTGCGCATCCACGACTACTGAACTTCGCAGGATTCTAACCCGGGACCTTCGATATTGTGCGCGAATGCCTAACCATCGGACCACTGGGCCGTTGGCATCCAATAGTGTTAATGTCTAACTCTGATCAATCTAGAGATTTTGTGCGACCTCACCCATTTGTCTTTGGTAGTTACTGCCTACCGTGTTGTGACTGATACTATTTCGCATTTTAATTAAACTAATATCAACATTCATTGTAGTGTTTTTTTAATTTTTTTCACTATTCACCACTAGTAAGTTCCAAAATGATCCGAAATTTATTCTGGTCAACTTTATATAGTAGTAGTGAGAAAACTGAGGCAGGCGAGGAAGATTGTATTTAGCAAATTTACAATCTGAGTCAATTAAAAACGAAAACATTACATTGAACACTCCATCTGCACACCATCTTTGAGTTGTGACTTCCAACGCTCCATCCTTCTTCCATTCCTGTTGTTGCTTCCTTTCCTTCCTGTTGGTAATCCATTTACTTCTTGCTTTTGCTCCATTTGCTTTCCGTTTTCCTCTTCTGACCGTGAGAGTTCTTCTTTCACGTCTCTTCTTATACTACTTATATCGTTCGTATAAGTAGCTCACACCACAGTAGTAGTAGTAGTTGTTGTTGTAGTCGGAATATCAGTAGTAGTAGTAATAGTAATAGTGGTAGTAGTAGTAGTCATATTATTTACTAGTTCATTTCATTGTGTGCTTGGCTCAAAAAAGGCATACACTTTGCATCGTTTGTTTAATAATTAATTAATTAATCAATGGTTTAATTAATTAATTAACTAATTATTCATTTATTTATTCATTTTTAGCTTCGATTTCAGGTTTGTTTGTATGGATTAAATGATTAGTGTTTGTTTGTCTAGAGTGAGAGAGTGAGAGAGAAAAAAAACAAAGAAATTGTCGTTGTTATTACTACTATTATTATTATCAGTAGTAGTATTAGTAGTTCATTGTCCAATGTTTTTGTTTAAAGTGCACATCAAAACAAAAAAGAATCCTGTCAGATTCGCTTTGTTGTTGTTTTTTGTTGTTGTGTTCTTTGTTTGTTTGTTTTCTTCTAAAAAAAAAAATAACGGAGTACTGCCCCTTTCTTTCAAATTGTATGTTTATTTAAATTTACATTTTAATCTACTATTGTTGTTCAGAAATTTGATGTGCATGTCTCTGTCTGTCTGTTTGTTTGTTATTTGAAGGCGTAGGGTGTATCAAGGCATATGATGATAAGTATATAATTCCTGTTTCATCATATCTATGTATGTTGTGTTTGGTGGGCTGTGACGGGTATGAGGGTGGATTTAACTTCCGAAATGACCAAAACGTGAAAGGATATTTCTTGAGAAGTGTGAAAACGAAATGGGATAAGCGTTTTTCATAATGACTTGGAAGCGTGACTATAGGGATCAAGGGATAACTGCTTGAGGCCAGTCACACGTTTTATGTGATGTTTTAGAAATGTTAGCTCCGCTCTTCAATAGGCCTTACCTCCGGAGACCGAAATCCGTTGGGTAGAGTGAGGTGTGATATTTTTAGAGTCGACCTTTTCTAACCCTTCCTTCTTTGTGAGAAGGCAGCATCGCTTTCGATTCTAATTGTCCAAGGAAAACACCTTACTGCTGTCACACTCCTCTACAGTAGTCAGCAGTACGACTTCGTCCTCAGACCTTGAGTTGCTGCTTTTAGTCTCATCGTTCTCCAATCGACCTGCCTGGCATGGTAGAACGTACAAGAACATATGTTCCAGACAATATAGCTCAGTTTTATCATCATGATAGGCAAGGTAGCAGCTACGGTTGGACATGAATGTTAGTTAATTATTATTACTTACAACTATACAAAGTCTACTTCAACTGACAAGGGTAATTTTATCTCGGTTTTCAGGAGACCCAGACACTGCCCACATGTTAACACTACAACGTGAGCAGTACAGCTCAATAGTGTGGTACAACCACGCAGGACTTGATACCCTGATGGACCACTGCACCATATATGTACACTAATACTTATAGTGATTATTTCCGATCAATATGCACAGTATGAACAGGTCAATTTGACCCATCCAGCTTAAACGACTGTCAAACTCATTATTACTAGCAATGGTGATATGCAGCAATACAGCACCCCAATGACAATTGATTACCCTTAGGAATGTCGTAAGTCATCCTCCACCGGTATGAATGAAATCATTTACCCTGCAAACCAAATTTATTTATGAACTATTAGCAAGACTTGCCCAAACTAAACTTTATCACAACGAACCTCTGTTGTCATAGGGAACCTTCAGCTTATAATATATACATCGTATGGCATTGAATAGTAAGAGATGCAGAGCAGCTTGAAGCAAAATAGGTTCAAACACACCTTGTTACCTTTTATCTTATATCAGAAGACTTTTTTTTCGCAAAAGCAACATTTTCATTTTCCCGACCATCTAAGAGACCTAAAAGTTAAGTGTAGCATCCGTATGTTGGGTAATACATTGAAAAAAATTATAAAAATTATTTTTTAACATCGGAAATCCGTTGTCGTTGTTTTTTTTTCATATTCATTTGTCGTGTAACTTCACAATTGTTGTAATGTCAGTACAAAATAACACACACACATCATGGTTAGTGAATGTAATCAAGAAAAATCAATAAATGAAAGAACTTACGGTGATTGTATGAATGTTGTTGTTCATTTCGATTGCTTTCTCGTTTTCATTCATTGTATTTACAAACATCTACAAGTAATGCATCTTTATTGAGATCCAACAGGTTAATTAACCGTAGTTGCTACCTTGACGTGGTGGTCGGGCTTGCCTATCGTGATGACCCAACCGAGCTATATTGGTTGGAACTTATGTTCCTGCAGGTCCTACCATGCCAGGCTGGTCGATTGGAGAACGATGAGACTAAAAGCAGCTAAGCTACCCAAGGTCTGAGGGCGAAGTCGTACTGCTGACTGCAGAGGGGTGTGACGGCAGTAAGGTGTTTCCCTAGGACAACCAGCATCTGCAGCGATGCTACCTTCTCACAAGGAAGGAAGGGTTAGAAAGGTTCAACCGTAAAAATGTCACACCTCACCCTACCTCACGGATTTCCGTCTCCGTTGGTAAGGGTACCCACTAAGGGGCTTTAAGAGCGGAGCTAATTCTCAAAAATCCTTTCATAAAAAGGCTGTGCGTGACCGGCCTCAAGCAGTTGTCCCTTGGACTCTGCGGTCACGCACCCAGGTCTCCAAGACCAACACTAATCTATCTTCCTTTACAGGTCCCTCAAGAAACACCCTTCCACGGTGTGGGCAGCTGGGAAGTGATAAGCGCCCTCATACCCGTAACAGCACGAGAGACCGAATTGGTCAAAATCAAATCCTTCCTACACCCACACATACCTCTCTTCTCTCCACAACGAACTCTACTCACATTCCCTTATCTGACTGCACCGCTAATGCAAACGATGCGAGTTCACGAAACGTCATTCCTGGTCTCTCGAAACCTCGTTCTAGACTACATGTTGGAGCATTTAATAGACATTAGATATTTATTATTCATTCATACAAGTGATAATGTTATGCTCGTCACTAGGTATGCTTGAAACTTATTACGAGTTCACCTTAGTCGATAAACAAGAACGAGACATTGAGGAATCAGCGTCAAGGTAGGCTACTCTGATCCGTTGACCCAAAGGAACTAACGAAAAGTCTTGATATAGCATAGAAAGTGTATTCAACAAACACCCAACAAGCACACAATGATCTGAAGGATTGAATCGCGTTTATTTCTACATTGTAGAAACGTCCTTGAGAGAGTCATAAAAATAGCACACTAAAATAACACAGTAACCAATCACAGCCAAGGATTTACCCGGTTGGAAATATGATCTCAAGGTCAATCGATCAGCCCATGAATAAAATTCAAAATAACGGCATTTACCAAGCGAGTTTTGGGGATCTAACTTCCCCAATAGATATGTCTTAAACACTTGCCTTTATCTTATAGAGAGAAATCTTGTTTAGAATTTTTTTTCACCATACACATTATATGGTGCATGTTTGTGTTACTATAATCTTAGTTTATTGTGTTTAGTTTCTTTTTTGGCATTTTTTTTACACTTGTATCTACAAAAATCAATATGGTTACTAATATTACTAAAATTGTTTCTATTTTTTTGGTTGGGAGGTGGGTTTCTTGATCATTCGCATTTCAGCCCTAAATGCTACTCACATTTACTCTTTTCCATTCGATTTATTGAATATTTTTCAGACTTCGTAAGAAATCATTAAATTAGTCATTGTAAGACCATTGTTAGGAACTTGGAAGCAGTGGACAGTCGTTTCGTCCCGGTATGGAGCTCATCGACAATGAAGCTCAACCCTGTAGAGTGTAGGCAGTAACTATTGAATACAATTGATGAGCTTGCGCAAAATCCTTAAACTGGTCACAGCTAGACGATAAAACACCGTTAGCAGCCGGTTAAGTGGTCCAGAGGTTAGGCGTTCATGCTCAAGACTGAAGGTCCTAGGTTGGAATCCGAGCGAGTAGCTTGAGGGTTGAGCTCCATTGCTGATGAGTCCCATACCGAGACGATTTATATATATATATATATATCCCACAGAAAATGAGTCAATTCGTTGGCCGGTGATATGAATTTATCCTTTAAGACATTTCCGATGGTTATCGAATAGTTTCCTCATTTGGCCACTTCTGATTGGCTCACTTTTTAATTATACTATTGATCCGTCGTGCTATTAGCTTTTTATGCGGACAAACTTTGTGAATCATATGTTGAGGATACACAAATCAAACTTCAAGCATGTAGATGACTCCATAATTGCTTACTTACGCTTGTTACCCCCTAATTGAACATAGGCCACCGATGAGGGAATTGTTTTTTCTGGCAAGTTAGTTTTCTACGAAATGGGGTCGCTGACCCTCTTCCTTTATCCAAGCTTGGGACTGGCAGTAACTCCAGAAGAGCTCCTGGTTTTTTTTCCATTGTTGCAACTAGTGTTTGGAAGAGTTGTCACAAAAGGAGAAATGATATATTGTGATCTGATCTGACAGTTGTTCTACAACATTTTGGTGTCTGAGTTCTTTCTTTCGACTCTTCACTGACTGTCTATGTCTGAAGATGATCTGCGCGGTAAACTAGTTCTAACAGGAATATAAAAAATCACTATACCATCTTCTTTATCCGATTTCTGGACTCACCGACACTACACAACCTTGCTAAAAGAATAAAACTCTGTAACTTTGGTTTTCGTGTTTGGCGAGTTTTAACGTTCAGAAATCGACATTTTCTCAACCTCAGTCAGTTTTCCCTACACTTGTCACTTATCTTAAGCACGTCCTTATGTAAATTGATAATGATATTTTGTAACAAACTCACCTTACCATTCTACTATTCTGATTGATGAGATAAGAGAAATTTGTGAAAATACGACGACAGCGATAATTCTGATTCTTTCTTAGTCCAATCAAACGTAACTAGTAGAAATTCAATTGTCTTTTTAATTTTTCAATTCACAACAATTGGTTTGAGGAAAATGCGTTTATATGTGTGGTTGTTGTAATTCATTAGGCTAGTCATTGCATACCCTTTTTACTAGACTTGTTGAATCGATCATAATCAGCTCAAATTCTAAATTCATAGTTCCAACCATTGAATGAATATTATTAAATGAGCATAATTGAATTTTGATCAGTGAACCTTTGTTTTACTGTGTATGTTTGTTTTACCAACCTATAGAATAGCATAAAACATACAAACTATCCCCCTTCTTAAATATGTCACTTTATTAAGAAACTGGTCGAAATTGTTTTTCTTGTCTAATTCATAGTTTCAACCACCATTGCATGAGTATAATTGAATTTTGATCAGTGAACCTTTGTTTTAATGTGTATGTCTGTTTGTTCAACAATTTTTGGGAAACATACCTACATTTGTTTGTTTGTTTGTTAATTGTATTCTACTACTTTGTAATTGTTTTCAATTTATGATTAGTAGTATTACTTAACCAAATCTATTTTTTTTCTTTGTACTTATCATCTAGTCAACTTTTTTATCCGGTAGAGATCAAAGTAATCCATCGGATAAACAATTAAATAGTTGGTTTGATTTAAACCGATATCATGTACGTGTTGAAGCGTTAATGCCTCGAGTAAGTGCACATTTTTCAAACTATAAAATATACATTATTGGTGTTGTGAAGATTGTTGAGTTGTTTTTTTTTAAAAAAAATCATGAATCAATCTATGTTAGACCGTTATTAGAAACTTGAAAACACTGAAAAGACGATCGTTTCGTCTTGATATGGAAGTCATCAGCAGCGTGCATCCACGACAAATACTACCCACAGGTTCGGAACTTAAGATCATCGGTCTTGCTCATGAATGCTTAACCTGTGAACCAGTGAGCCGGTGGCATCTAACGATGTTGACGTCTCATAAAATATATTTTTCGTCACTTATTTCTATATTTATAAATCACCTGGAAAAATTTCCGACTTACTGATATGTTCGTCACTAGGTACGCTTGAAGCTATTACGAGTTCACTTTAGTCGATAAACGCGAACGAGACTATTACCAGCGTCCAGATAGGCTACCTTGAATTCCAAGCTGAAGACAGAAGGCTTTGTAAGCGTAGAAAGTATATTCTACAAACACCTAGCAATCATAATACAATTAAGCACACAACTCTCGTTTATTTATACATCATAGAAACGTCCTTGAGACAGTTACGAAAATAACACACTAAAATACACAGCAGGCAATCACAGCGAAGGATTTTCCTGGTGGGAAATGAAATCTCTACGTCAACTGATCAGCCCATGTTCGCAAACGTGAAATCCAGAGTAAGGCATTTATCAAGCGAGTTCTGAGGATCTAGCATCCCTAGGACTTACTTTTGAAATTGTGTGAAGCAAAACACATATGACTTTCTAATTTTTTTACAGACTATTCACAAGTTGACTAGGTGTAGAACACAAATTCGGTTGTAATTTGGCCCATGTTGAGCATACACGCATACATACACACGTAGTCTGTCCAATAAAAGCTCAGAACTTTAAAAGATTTTTCAAATACACTGATTGTATCCTCTTTAACATACTTCAAAATTGTGTTGGATGTTTATTTAATTTGACCGAATAACTAAGTAACCTGAATAAATTATTTCATGTAGTCACTAGACAAACTGTGTTCCGTGAGGCTATAAGTCCTCAAAGTTCTGGTTGATAATCTAATCAGTTCGTAAAATTAGCCTCCCTCCCAACCAAATTTAGCTTAGAATTTGAGAGAAGACAAAGAATGGATCCATCTGCGCTATTGCAAACGATTTTGAATTATGCCGGTCACTATCATCTCGTGGACCACAACCTGATAGTCTACACACACCATCACATGGTTCACTCCAGTTGTCAGTAACTTCGTGGATTTGTGCCATGTTTTAGTTTTGTCGCCCCGTGGCTTTATTCCAGCCTAATCTTACCATCACAAAACACCACACGTTGAGGCAGTCGATGATTAGGCATATTAGTAATACATGTCCCAGACACCTCAATTGATGAAGTTTCACTACTTCATCTATTGATCTACTATCGTTAGCTAGTACCTTTTTTCCCAACAACAGCATTGCTTACTCGACTGTTGGGACAGTCGAGCAATGCTTCGAGGACACCTATAATCAACTATCAGTAACCTTCAAATATCCTCTATTCTTACTGGTCATGCTTCATATCCTTAGAATAGAACAAGGTGAACTACTGCGCAGTAGACTTGTCCTTTGGTTTAGTAGACATCATTGAAACCTATAAAAATAAGTAATTAGTTCACACCCATTGAATTATGTCTAAACTAGGCGTAAATCGAATCGATTTATACCACTACATCCACATATTGATAAATGTACATATTGATTATGGTAGTCGATAAAAAGTGCAACTCTCTTACTAAGTGCAAGTTCATGTATACCTCTTCAAATCAAGTAGACATAGCTTAGTTTTAATCTTCTACACCTTACTTGTCACAAATCAAATTCATTAATCATAAAACCATTTTAAAGCTACATCATTGTTAAACAGTTGTATAATGTGAAAATAATATACATACATTAATTTTGTTTAACAGTGAAAAGAAAAGAAAAAATTAAAACGTTCTACATAGACTACTACTCTATTTGTTTATTGACGAATGCAATTGATAATAGTTAACGGTAATCAGGAATAAAGTTATAATATACATTGAAATCGTATATCAATCATTATTAGATCACTATTATTAGATACCTGGAAGCACTGGATGGCCAGTTCGTCCCCTGGTATGGGACTCGTCAACAGTGCACATCCACGACTCCTGCTACCTGATGGATTCGAAATGAGAACCTTCGGTCTTGCGCACGAACGCTTAGCCACTGGACAACTGAGCCGGCATCCAATGGTATTATTGTGTAGCCTTGATCAATCTAAACATTTTTTACACTACCTCACCCACTGACTTTGATAGTTTCCGCCTAAACTCGACAGCATGAAACAATTTCAATGTAAAACATTTGATAACTGATTTTAGGAAAATAATGTTAAATAATAAAATATTCCACTACTTTGTATATGTATAGCATTGGTTTATAAGTACGTGACACTTGTTTAGTAGTGCAACTCACATTCAAAGTTAACATTGCTCATTTACCATCTCATTAGGAAATTGAACTCGGGACTTAAGGTTTTGTGGCGAGCACTTAACCATTAAACCAACTAGATCGGTACACCTGATAGTAAACATCGATTTCCAGAGGTATCGTCATTGTGAATTACTGGGGAGCTAGCTCTCAGTCAGTCAGTCAGTTGCAACGTAGAACTTCGTACGTAAGTACATCAGTTCATGTCGTCATACCACATCAGCACAGAGATGTAATTGTCAATTCAAATCCAATAGTAGAATAGGTAGTAAGGGTATTAGAAGTAATCGGAGAGGTTAGGATCAGAAGATATTATTCAAGAAGTATGATTCAGTGAGAAAAGTTTAGAAAGTCAAAACTAGAGGTGTTGAAGAATCCAGAAGATTAGGATTTCAGAGAACACAAAGAACCATCGATTATTATCATCTCGCGGACCCCAACCAGGTAGTCGACAATTACCGACATGGCTAAGTCCACTTGTCGATGACTTCATGGATTTCTGTCATGTTTTGGTTTGGTCGCCCCTAACTTTCTTCCAAGCTATTCCTACACTACAAAACAAAGCTCTTTGAGGCAGTCGGTGGTTAGGCATACGCAAGACATGTCCCAACCACCTCAACTGATGAAGTTTCATTACTTCATCTATTGATTTGCCATCCTTACCTAGAACTCGTTTCCTAATAACAGCGTTGCTCACTCGGGTGTCCCACGATATACGAGCAATGCTTCGAAGACACCTATGATCGAAAACCAGTAACCTACGAATATCTTCTACTCTCACTGGCCATGTTTCACAGCCATAAAGTAAGACGGAGCGAACCACTGCGCAGTACACTCGTCCTTTATTCAGCAAACGGATATCTCGCCTACTCCATAAGTGACGCAGGTTGGTGAAAGCCAATCGAGCTTTCTGTATCTGTGATGAGATTTCGTCAGTCACCAGGCCATTGGCACTGATGAGACTCCTCAGATAAGTGAAGCGGTCAACACGCTCGACTACTTCACTCCCTATCACTAGTTCAGGTGCCTATGAAACCCAATCTTGAAGCAACATTTTGCATTTCGAGGTTGAGAACCGCATCCCGAACATGCTTGCATTGTTGCTTAGGGTAGTCAGAAGACTCTGCATTTTGTCAGCGTCGGAGCTAGCTCTATACTATATGATAAACCAGTTGTCCATTGCTTTGTTTCTTACCCATATAACAGTAGAGTAATGCTAACTATTGCTTCAAGATAAAACTAATCTTTACAAGACTTTTATGTAATATCTATCGATCGACTACGACTGCATACCTCTTCGGCTCATATTATATGTTGTCCTATGTTGATAATTGTTGAAAGTCTCTTTGAAATATCTTTTTCAATGAATTTAATTCGTATTACCACTGGGTTTTTGTTTTCCAAATTATATAGTTAATATTCTCATCATTATTTGGACCATCTAATCGTTATATGAATTCATCGAATTGGATTGGACCACATGCACTTGTTTTACAAGTCAGTAATTATTCTATCATTATTAATATTGTGCTCTTTTAAACTGTATTGATTATTTTGTAATTCCTAAACACTTCTGCTGCCATCACTTAAAGTTGTTTGATGCAGATTTTAAGTATTATTCACAATGAATTCATTTTTATGATGCAGTACTCGAAAAAAAGTCTTTCAATTCAAGCGTCTCACTCGTGAAATTACTCAAATGAGAGTGTTTTTCAGTAATCCATTATTTTCGAAACACACTTGATGTAGATGGTAAATTTTGAACTAAGATACTGAATACTATTCTCGATGTGGCTTCTAAGTAGCATGCAGTGGAGTGTGAACCACAAATTACTACTGGAGAGAAAGAACAACGGTGGGTCGGAATGTATGATGCGATCAGAGGAGTGTTTTGATGATCAGAAAATATCTAGATGAAGACAGCTAATAATCTGCTTGTTTTGTAAATGGATGTCTGAAGATTAGGTCTATATTATTTTGTCAATAAAATGTATCTTCTCTAGGCACATATTATTCAATCTTGTCTTGACTTTGTGTATTACGTTGAGATATTCGTTGTAAATGCCAAACTGTATTGTCTAATTAGAACATAATATAATGGTTAACATTGAAATAAATTTGAAAATAACCTTATAGGAGAACAGATCATTTTTATGATATCATTTAGGGAATTCATTAATTTCTCAAATAGATTGTCTCAGGATTGACAAAATTCCATGTTTTCACTTACTTACGTCTGTTAGCCCCGTTGGAGCGTAGACAGCCAACCAGTATTCTCCAACTTACTCTGTCCTACGCCTCTCTTTCTAGTTCTATCCGATTGTTGTTCATTTTTCTCATGTCTGTCTCCATTACTCGGCGTGATGTGTTCCTTGGCCTTCCTCTTTTCCTTTAACTTTGAGGGTTCCAGGTTGAGGGCTTGTCTGGTAGCGCAGTCGGGTGATTTCCTCAAAGCGTATCCTATTCACTAACTACAGCGCTTCCTTTTGATTCCTTCCTCCGTTTGAATCTGGTTTGTTCTCGCCCTGAGTAGATTGTTGCTGATGGCGTGTGGCCAGCAGATCCGATGTATTTTGCGTAGACAACTGTTAATGAATACTTGAATCTTCTGGATGATCGTTTTCGTAGTTCTCCAAGTTTCCGCCCGATACAGTATAACTGTCTTGACATTTGTATTGAAAATTCTAACTTTGGTGTTTGTTGACAGTTGTTTTGAGTTGCAGATGTTGTTCAATTATAGAAATGCTATATCTCCTTGCTTCTCCAATCTGCTCCTTCACATCTGCATCAGAAAATTCCTTGTTGAAATCTATACAATTACTGGAATCTACACTATGTAACATGATTTGACATAGACGGAAGCGATAACTTGAACCCGATACATATTTATACTAGGTCGTGTTTTTTTTTAATAATAAACACTGTTTCTGTTATGCCTGTCAAATTGATATGCTTGAAGCTATTATGAGTGTTCACCTCAGTCGGTAAACGTGAGCGAAGAAAATACGACCCAGTGATACGATAGTCTACGGTATCAAAAAGTCTTGATATGGCGTAGAAAGTGTATTCTACAAGCACCTAGAAAATATGAGGTGTTATACAAAAGAAGATCTTAAAACTTTACAGACACTGCATATTTATACAGTTAAGTCGATCGTAAATATTATTAACCAATAGGAAAGAACATTTAAAATTATGTGAACTGGATGATAGTTTAGGATGACCTTGAAAATATTGACCAATAGGATTAGATTTACAAAATAATTTCTTTAGAATATTTAATTCAATGTCCTAACACATTTATATAATTGGTGACAGCAATTTTTTTTATCACTTTCTCCTCTTGTCATGGTTGTCGCTTTTTTCATTCCACTCACTCTTATCTTCTTTTTTTGTTTGTTCCAGTCCGATCAAATTATTATACAATCATTAGCAGCTCCAATTTCATTGAATATTGCTGATTGTTTAAAACAACTATTGAATAATTTACATTCAAATTCTAATCAATATGCGACTAGTATGAATCACCATCATCATAATCATCATCATCATCCATTCAATGCACGCTCGATTCCGCGTAAATCAGTGAATTTGTTTAAATTTCAACAATTAGCTGAATCCGCTACAGAATTGCATAGTTTATATCCAGTAAGTTTTTTAAATAATAATGATAAAAAGATTTACTAATTAATAATAACTCCTCTGAGGCTACCGCCAGTCCCAAGACCGGATAAAGGCAGATGATTGGGTTATGGAGTTAGTGATCTTATTCCTAAACAAAACAACAGGCTAATCAGAAAAAATAATTCAGACCATTTAAACTTTTCCCTACGAGTTGAAAGGTCTTCATTTAGAAAAGTTATGACGTCGCGTGATGAAAGCTGAGTTCCTTCGCAAGTCATGAGGTCGACGTTCCGTCTGACAACTAGATCAATGTGGGTCAGTCAGTCAGTTGCAACGTAGAACTTCGCACGTATGTACATAAGTTCAGGTTGCCATACCACATCAGCACAGAGACGCAACTGTCAGTCCAAATCGAAGAGTGATAGCGATAGTAGAAGTATTAGCAGTAATGGCAAAGATTAGGGAGCGAAGATATGATTCGAGAAGTATAATGCAGTACGATAAATTTAGAAGGAGAAAGGTAGAGATTATGAGGAATTCAGAAGGTGTGGGAGACCGGGAGAGTCATCTAACTTGCTTCAATTCATTGTAAACAACTTACATGCATATTTCTGGTTATAGTTATAATTTATATGTGTTGTTTAAAAGAGTGAACACTATTCATATAATCATGTTAATTATCGAAAATAGTCTTTCAGAACAAGGCTATTAAATTCCAAGTTAATGTTTCTTTATACAAGGTTTTAGTTTATCGGTTAATGCATTTGGCTTTTTCAATAAACTGATCTCAGGTATAAACCCCCCTTTTATGATAGAGTATTCATCTAATCTGAAGTACTGTTAATTTGACTATCACCAATTCGCTCTCGTGTGTTGTTATAAGATATTAGGGCGGATGTCACTTCCCGGATGCCCACACTGTGGAGAGGTGTTTCTTAAGTAACCTGAAGACGAAGATAGATTACCGTTGATCTTGGAGGTCTGGGAGCGTAACCCCAGAGCCCAAGGGATAACTTCTTGAGGCTGGTCATGCACGGCCTTTTTATGAGAAGTTTTTAGTGTTAGCTGCACTCTTGTTTAAAAGGCCTTGTCGACGGAGACGGAAATCCGTGAGGTAAGGTGATGTAACATTTGTACGGTTGACCTGTTCTAACTCCTTGTTTCTGTTGTAAGAAAATAGCATCGCTGCAGATGCTGGTTGTCCGAGGGAAACACCTTACTGCTGTCACACTCCTTTACAGTAGTCAGCAGTACAAATTCGCCCTCAGACCTTGAGTAGCTGCTTTTAGTCTCATCGTTCTCCAGTCGACCTCCCTGGCTGGCATGGTAGAACCTACAAGAACATATGTTCCAGCCAATATAACTCTGTTGGGTGATCACGATAGGCAAACCGGACCATCACGTCAATATAGCAGCTACGGTTGGAATGTACGTACATACGAAGTTCTACGTTGTAACTGACTGACTGAAGTATTATTGAATACAAGCAATTATTAGATATAAAATTTTCAGTTCTCATATCGTGAGTATGATGTGTCTACACTATGATGACCGGTATCTATTACTCTTTATTTACAAAATAGTATCCGGTTACTTATATAGTAGCATAAATCATATCGAATGTCATCGAGAAGTTTGTTTTGCACATTCAACTTGATTGATTTCACTTAAACCAGTTTTTAATAAAAAATACACCTTTGATATCGATCAAAGAGTTTGCACAAATGTACATTGTATAGAAAAGTAGTAGTGTTGGTAATTTTGTATTTTATAGATGGATAAATCAAAGTGGTCGAGTAATTGTTTTCACCGTGTTACGATGTACAGAAAATATTGATCCTAAAATAAACTTAATTCAAATCTTCAATATAGAGTTGTGGAGATGAATAAGTTTCATTGAAATCGTGAATCTATCAATGTTAGACCACCATTAGAAACCTGGAAGCATTGAATGACTGTTTAGTCATAATAAGGGATTCCTCAGCAGTGCGAATCCATGAACTCAAGATCTTTATTTAGTCTCGCACACGAACGCCTAACCTCTTTGATGATGGTCATGCAATATCGTGGGTTAATTGAATTAGACAATAAAACCATTGAATACCGGTTCAGTGGTTAGAAGGTTACGCGTTCGTGAGTCAGTCTGTGAATGTCTTGAGTCCGATTATCACTTACAGTGCTTCCAGGGTTCCAATAGTTGGTCTAACATGGATTGATTCATGATTTCAAATGTGTAAAAACGCAAACCTCCAAAACTCTGCCCCAAAATATCGTAACAGTGCTCACTAGTGACTAGCTTCGTGAGGAAATTCTCGGAGTTCTAGTTGAGAAGACGTGACCAGTGGAGTTCAACCCTGTCGGGTGTAGGCAGTAAGTACCAAAGACAAATGGGTGAGGTCGCGCAAAATCCCTAGATCAATCAGAGTTAGACATTAAAACCGTTGGGTGCCGGCCCAGTAGTCCGATGGTAAGGCGTTCGCCTACAATGCCGAAGGTCCTGGGTTCGAATCCCGTGAGGAGCAGGAGTCGTGGATGCGCACTGCTGATGAGTCCCATACCAGGACGAAACGGCTGTCCAGTGCTTCTAGGTTTCTAATGGTGCTCTGTCTAACAATGATTGATTGATGATTTCAAATTTTAAACTTCACCAAAATTTCAATAAATAAGCATGTACACAACGTACATGTAAAAAAATCTCACTTATCACCTGTCTGTCTATCTATTTTCATAGAATTTCGAAGAACAATTCTGGTGTATTCATTGTCCAAATGTATGGAGTGAATTTCTTACGCTAATCGATATGGTAACTAATTCTTCCGATCAACATGATCATAATCATATCAATGATTTTATGTTATATCGTCAATCATTCATTGAATCGTTTCCTTTAACAATCTGGTCATTAATACCAATCAATAATAGTGATAATAATAATAACCAACCATCTGTTCAATCTCCAATCTCTATTCTAATTGACATTGACAATAAATTCATTCCAATGGATGATTCCCAATCACCGGCCAATTCCACTCAAATGATGATCAATAATGATCAATCATCAATTGATCAATGTCCAATTAAAGTTGCCCTCGGTTCCATTGATCATTTATCAACAAATTCTCATTTATTCACTTATCTTATTAATCAATCCGATAGAAATGAAGAAACATTGAAAATTATTCCTGATCTATTTCATCAAATTGTATTGTTATTTTATATTGTTGAACAAATTTCTTATGTACAAACTCATTTCGCTATAGATTATCAAGAATTTTTACTAATGACTAAAAATCAACAACAACAATCCTCGTTATTGACGCATCATGCGTCATCGCCACCAGTAATCAATAATGATGTTTCATTATTGTATTGTATCCAATTTTCTACATTTCGATCAATTGAATTAAATGTAAATTATTTTTGTCATGAAAACAAATTATTATCTGATCAAATTCCGACAGAATCAATCTTATCCACTTGTTTAAATGAGAATAATCATAATAATACTAATAATAGTAATAATGATAATAATAGTAATAATACTGATCATCATCCTAATATTGATATGAATCAAAATGTATTCGTTGAAAATGTCAGTTATTTTCCAAAAAAATCTTTATCAACCACATCATTGACAGCTTCATCACCATCATCAGTGGGATCTTTGACAAAATTTTCACATTTTTCTACACCATCTCCTACTACTACCACTGGTACTATTGGTGGTGGCAATGGTTGTTGTGAATCAGTGGCGTTATCTTCTCAACCAACTCCCCTACCACGACTATTACGTCATCATCATTCCATGTTAACACCTTCATTGGATACATTATCATTGAAAACTGGTGGTAGTTTTGTGTTAAACAGTAATATTAGTAGTAGTAAATCAAGTATAATCAATTTTCGTAAATCAATGCGTGGACGTATTCATTCATCAGAGGATAGGCAACAATCCACATTCTATTATAATGATTGTCATTTTAATAGTAGTATTGGAATTATTGAGAATAATAAAAATAGTAATAATAATAATAATAATAATAAATATATGAATAAGTTAATTAATTCTAATTCATTATCGCCTAAAATATTTTTAAAAAAATATCGAAATCGTTCAATAGTTCCTCCATCTGTTAATAATAATGATAAAAATGAATGTAACCCAGTTGTGAATGGAGATAAACAGTCACAAAATACACCACTTTCTGAAAATAATCTTCCTCTTACGTTTAATTCTGTTGTGGTAAGTAGTTGGTCGTTGTTGTTGTTGTTGTCGTCATTGCAAAAATGTTACTTTTTTGTGACTTTTTTCTTTAAATACAGTTTTCTTTGTGTCCTATAGTGTTATGCTCTTCAAATTGTGATATGCTTGAAACTATTTACGAGTGTGTTCACCTTAGTCGGTAAACATGAGCGAAGACAATATAATCCATTGACACGATAGACTACTCTAATCCGGGCGTCTCAAGCTCCTCTTAACGGTATCAAAATGTCTTGATTTGTGCGTAGAAAGTGTATTCTACAAGCACACTGAAAATCGAGGTTTTGTGCAGCAGAAGAACAGGAGTAGCATAAAACTTTACAGATGATGCATACTTATACAGTTCGGTCGATCGTGAATACTAACCAATAGGAAGGGACATTTGAAAGTATGTGAACTTGATAGTCTAGGACGACCTTGAAAATATTGACCAATAGGAATTAAGCAATAGAATTAGACTTACAAAATAATTTCTTTAGGATATTTGATGAATATCATAACATATAGTTTAAAACTCTTCAATAGAGCATATTCACAACTTCACATAAAGTCCGAAGTCAAGACATTCAAGTCCGGTAGTTAGCATACATCATTTTAATCACTGAGTTGAAAACCTACGTTTTATATACTCGAAATACCATTCACAGAAAAAATATAAGCGTATGCTCTTAAGTTGCTTATGAGATACCATAATTAGGATGCGGGATGCTATTCAAATATGTGATAAGTGGGAACTGTTGTCATCATTAACGTTGGATTATCATTGCTCTATATTGTAAAATGAATAAAGTTGACAATGTGAACCAGTGACTTTTGACTAAGTGATTCAAAGGCAACATGCTTATCGATAGACTTAAAAGTTTAGAGTACCATTTCGTGTGGGTTTGTGGTGTAATATGCTTCGAAGTCGAGACCTAATAGAGTGATAAGTATTTAGAGGAGACAGTTTATTAACAAAGTATATATACCTCATCTTTAGACATCCATCTGTTGTACAAGAAGATTATTGACTGTCTTCACTTACATGTTTATCGAAAAAACACTGATCACACCATGCATTTCAATCTGCTGACAAAGTTTCCTCTAGTAGTAGTTTCTGGGCGACACTCTGCTGTATACTGCTTATAAACCACTTTATGAATAGCCTTGACCACAGCGGATGAGTTTGGATTTTTAGACTATACTGAAACGGATATGCAACATTCCCAATTTTCAATGATCCCCCCTCCTCCAAATTGATATTAATCCATGACAAAAATGGTCAATCACACCGCTACCATGTTTTGGTTTGGCCGCCCCTAACTTTCTTCCAACATACTCCTACACCACAAGACATAGCTCGTCGAGGCAGTCAGTGGTTGGGCATGAGTAACACATGTCCCAACCACCTCAACTGATGAAGTTTCACTACTTCATCTACTGATTTGCCATCCCTACCTAGAACTCGTTTCCTAACGATAGCATTGCTTACTCGGTCGTTCCAGGATATACGAGCAATGCTTCTTAAACATCTATGATCGAATAGTAGTAACCTACGGATGTCCTCTATTCTTAACGGCCATGTTTCGCATCCGTATGGTAGAACTGAAGGAGGTGAAGTCCAGTTGAATCCTATGACTGTTTATGGTTGAATCTTTGACTATAGGAAACAAAAAAAGATCAAGTAATTTATTTTTCCAAAGCTCTTTATTCAGATAATAAGGGAAATACCATTTAGGCGTCATTTGATCGCTTACGTTTTAAATAACAATCATATCGTGTCGGTCCATTTTGAAATAAACATCCATATTAGTTAATCTATTCTATGACATCTTATTCAGTCAACTGTGGTTATGTAACATATAGCATTATCAAAGTACATTGTTAATTCCACACTAGCTAAATACTAATACACCATTTATATTAATTGTTTAACTTCCATCAACTGGTTATTGTCTCCGATCAATCTACATATTTCGTAAAATCTTTGTATGTTTTTTTTCACTACTTACAAAAATGATAAGTAGTCAAACAAATAATTGTAAATTTCTTTTCCTTATTTTAGGATGATGTTTTATTAAACAATTCATCTACTAATCATATGAATCATCAGTTTTCAATTTCCAGTGATTTATCTGATCTACAAAGTATATCCGGTTCAACAGATGATTGGACTAAACCATATGAAGCTTTATCTGATGTAAAAACATCATGTACAAATAAAAATGATGATCTATTTTTACTGCCACTTCATCATCAGCATTCATTCAATTCATCATCCCTTCTATTGGGTCCAGATGAAATTGGTTCAGAATTATCGGATGTAGATGTTTTCACACCACCAGGTACATTGAATTCTCCGACTACTACTACTAATACTATGACCACCACTATTGATCTGACCACAGCATCAGCATCAGCAGCCAACGAACAGGCAAAATCACAAGAAAATACTACTGATTATGAAAGATTTTATCAATGGAAAAAGTTGAATCTATCAAGTGTCATTATACAATTGACTGGATTTTCATGTGAAGCAGGTCAGTATTATATAATTACAATAATATTGAATCATAACTATTAATCATAGTGGAATTCATTAATCAATATTTCCTTTCACTGGTTGTGTATATGAATAAAATTTTGTGATAACAGCTAACTAGATGGACTAGTTTAAGCTATTGATTCTGTGTCTAATTCTGATATGGATAAATAAGCTCAATCAACTACTTCAAGTTTAAAGTAAGATTGATTATATTGGCTAACCGAGTCAAAAACTAGCTATATGTATATATTTTGTCAGTCAGTTACAATGTGGAACTTCGTACGTACGTACCTACGTACATCAGTTTAAGTTGCTATACTATATTAGCACACAGAGATGCAATTGTCAGACGAAGATAATGTTATCTCTAAACGTATGTCTATGACAAAGCTAAACAGGAATAGAGAGAGTGGACAGCCCTGACGGACACTACATGAAGTAATCAATTCCGTTGACAGTTCGCCATAAGCTCTAACTTGACCAGTAATGTTCGATTAGAGAGCCTGTATAAGGTTAATGTAGTTATTATTATTGATTTCATAATACGTCATAGAGATAAATAGGTCAATAACAGTAATGATTACTTTTCAGTGCTCAGTAACGATTTCAATTAAAATGTATGCGTGATTTACACTAAATTGAGATGTGACAAACAAGTGTAATCCGATTGTAATTAATTCAGAAATCCTTAATTTCTTTGTTCTAATAGTCATTCCATAAATTTACTTACTTACTTACTTACGCCTGTTGCCCCCTAATGAAGCATAGTCCGCTGACGAGTGAATTAATTTTCTGGTTAGCGTTTTTGTTAGCGAGCTGGATTTTTACCGGGATGAGGTCACTACCCCCCCATGCCCAACCCTCCTCATTTATCTGGGCTTGAAACCGGCAATAACCCTAGAAAGACTCCAGACGGAGTTCCATTTCATAAATATACCAATAAAAACAGTCAAGGAGTAAATATTTAAGTACTTCGTTCAAATCCCTATCTCATCGACATTAGATTCGAAATAATCACCTAGTATCACCAATTAGTTCAAAACACAAATCTACACTTGTTTAAATAAGTAACTTGCTTGCTTACTTACTTACGACTGTTACTCTTAATGAAGTATAGGCTGCCGAGCAGTGAATTATCGGCACCTGAACTAGTGATAGGGAGTGAAGTAGTCGAACATGTAGACCGCTTCACTTATCTTGGGAGTATCATCAGTGCCGATGGCCTGGTGACTGACAAAATCTCAGCACGGATACAGAAAGCTCGATTGGCTTTTGCCAACCTGCGTCACTTATGGAGTAGGCGAGATATCCGTTTGCTGACTAAAGGACGAGTGTTCTGTGCAGTAGTTCGCTCCGTCCTACTTTATGGCTATGAAACATGGTCAGTGAGAGTAGAAGATATTCGTAGGTTACTGGTTTTCGATCATAGGTGTCTTCGAAGCATTGCTCGTATATCGTGGAACACTCGAGTAAGCTATGCTGTTGTTAGGAAACGGGTGCTAGGTAAGGATGGCAGATCAATAGATGAAGTGGTGAAACTTCATCAGTTGAGGTGGTTGGGACATGCTCTGCGTATACCTAACCACCGACTGCCTCGTCGAGCTTTGTTTTGTGGTGTAGGAATAGGTTGGAAGAAAGTTGGGGGCGGCCAAACCAAAACATGGCAGAAATCCATGAAGTCATTGACGAGTGGACTGAGTCATGTCGGTAATTGTCGACTACCTGGTTGGTGTCCGCGAGATGATAATAATCGATGGTTAGAGACCTTAATGACATGGTTCAAAATCGTTCGCAATGGCAACGGTGCATTTATTCTTTGTGTTCTCTGAAATGCTAATCTTCTGGATTCTTCAACACCTCTAGTTTTGACTTTCTAAACTTTTCTCATTTAACCATACTTCTTGAATAATATCTTCTAATCGTAACCTCTCCGATTACTTATACCTTTACTACCTGTACTACTATTGGATTTGAATTGACAATTATATCTCTGTGCTGATGTGGTATGGCAACATGAACTGATGTACTTACGTACGAATTTCTACGTTGCATCTGACTGACTGACTGTCCCGTATTTGTACGGGATGAAGTCGCTAACCCCATGCGTAACCCTCCTTCTTAATCGGGGCTTAGAATCGACACAAACTGCAGAGGGGAACTTCACGCGGTGCTTGCTGAAATAAGTTACGTTATTATTTCTCTTATATTTTTTGTTTATCTTAGATGCTACAAATTTAGAATCACGTTTTTGGATTGTATTCAAATCACTTCAATTATTTACAAAACATGAAGAATCATTAGATTGTTGTATTACTTCTCCTTTCTCTCCAACTCATATTGATTTGAATCAAACACCACAACATCAAAAATGCTTACAATCAAATTATTTATGGTCAATTTTTCTAAGTTTCGGTGGTGATCCAACCATAAGTGCTGGTGGTGGCGGCGGCGGTGACCTTGGGGAATTCAATCCATCAACAATAACCAATACTAATTATCCATGGGTGTATATTAATGCTATTTTATTAAAAAATTGGCAATTGATTATACCATTGAAAATTGAACAAATTTTCACTCATATACGGCATCAAATTGATAGTATAAATCAATTGAATTCTTCTGTAATATTGAATAGCATACCTAGCGATCGTGTGGACAATAATAATAATAATAATAACAGTAGCTCACTTCCAAGATGTTTCATTCGTCTATTGTTAAAACAAGGCAATTTATCAATGAAATTGCACTCAGAAAATGTTGATGAAAATGTAGGACAACTGAAACTTCTCAAACAAGTATGTTCAATGTTGTTGTTGTTGTTTATTGATTTTCTTGTTTTAATTAACATTAATTATGATTGTTGAATGTTATAAGTGTGATGTGTGCTACTTATACGAACGATATAAGTAGTATAAGAAGGGATGTGAAAGAAGAAGTCTCACAGTCAGAAGAGGAAAACGGAGAGCAAATGGAGCAAAAGCAAGAAGGAAAGGAAGCAACAACAGGAATGGAAGAAGGATGGAGTGTTGGAAGTCAGGACTCAAAGATGGTGTGCAAATAGAGTGTTCAATGTAATGTTTTCGTTTTTAACTAACTGACTCAGAGTGTAAATTTGCTAAATACAATCTTCCTCGCCTGCCTCAGTCTTCTCATAAGTAGTAACATTGCAATGATTAGTATATTTTCCTATTTAGCTATCTCTTTTTGAGAGATGAGATACTGCGAGATCGAAATTTATGAGTGTAAAATAGAGTAGTGAAGCTGACTACCAACCAAATGGCGTGATATGACCGAGAGGATGAAGAGTCTGTTCTCTCTCTCTCTCTCTCTCTCTCGAAATATTATCTTATGGCCACAACCACGCTAGTCCTACTCTTTGCTTTCTGGTGGTGGGAGTGTTGTTTACGATATTGAAATAACGAAAGAGAATGTCTGACTGGGGCTTAAACCGGGTTGGTAGTTGTTTACGGAGGATCCACCGAGAGGAGTTGCAAAACTCTGATTTCAAACTAATGAGTGCACGTGGGCTCCAGAATCTTTATCGAACAAACAGTGTACGAACCTATCGTAGTTCACTGGCTACCGTAGGACTGCATCTTCTAACGTGTTCCTCTATCGTATTTTACATGGTCAAAATTAGAATGCATGTAATATGTAAATAGTGCTTTTATTCAATATTTTAAACGGTTAGGAATCAGTTAGGATTATATGTATCTTGAATAGATTGCCTCGATTATTGTAATAAAGTTACAAGTTTTCATCAAGTTTGTATAATGGCAAGCAATAGAATCCCTGGACTTATTAGCTATAAATGTACCCGCAACCGTTGTGATAATAACATCAACACTAGGGTACAGGTGCATTCAACTAGCGATTTCTAAATATAATGAACTGCGCATTCTGAAGTCTATTACTATTCACTATCCAATTTTAATAAAGAGAAATATATTGCAACAATCTATGCAGAGGATTTTAAGATGGTGGAGAAAATTTATAGCTCAGGTGAATGATTGTTGGGGACGTTAGATCCCCAGAATTTACTTGGGAAAGATCCTAATTTTGTAATTTTATTCTGAAATTTTGAATTTTCGTGTTTTCGCTGCAGTTGACCTTCAGCTCGCATTTCCCCCTCGGAAAATCCTTGACCGTCATTGGTTGATGGATTATTTTAGTATGCTATTTTGTGGCTCTCCCAAGGCTGTTTCTATCATTGTATGAATAAGCTTGATTTGTGTGCTTGGACACCTCGTATATTGTGGGTACTTGTAGAATACACTCTCTACGCCTTATCAAGACTTCTGATCTAGTTAACCGGGACTGGAACGAACGGATTAGAATAGCCTATCGTGTCACTTAATCGTTGACCGAGTAAGGTGAACTCGTAACAGAATTCAAGCATATCAATTGGCGAGCATTTCAAGGATTGTGGTGGAGTTTCGTTCACTGAGCTGAGGATGTTTTGGTTATGGAGCTTTCATTGTTCTTCTGAACACGACAACATCAGCACAAACTTCAGAATACTTCACTTCTATCTGAAGTTTCTGCTGATGATGTTGTCGTGTTCAGAAGAACAATGAAAGCTCTACAACCAAAACATCCTCAGCTCAGTGAACGAAACTCCACCGCATAGGATTTTCTATTACTTCACTTTGTCCGGTGGTAATTTCTGGCTAAATCTTGATAGTTTTTCAATCCACATTGGATATTCGTCAAAATTTCCCCTGGAAATTCATAAGTCCCATAGATGAAAAATTTTCAACATTTTACATTCATAAATATTGAATAATTCGCCACAGTTTATCAGTTAGTATCAATAAAAACATTATTATTCATATCTTATATCATATATTTCAATAGTTATTTCTTCAACAAGGATTGATCATTGAACTAAATGAACATGGTGTATTTCAAATCGCAATTGATCAATATCCAATGAATGCAGAACCAATTCATCATACTATAAATGATCATCATAATGCTGCAAACCATGACAACAGTCAGTTATTATCAGATTCATCTTCTTCTCCTCAAATAAACACTACCAATTCATTTCATAATATCTTAATTAATCGATATGCTGCAGAGAATAAACTATTGAAAGATAAGGTAAAGTTAACTTTGAATGTAGGAATTTCTTGTTTGAAAAGAAATCATAATAAGAAATTCAATTATCTGCTTATATTTGAATTGTACCCTAATTAATGATTGTTGATCTATAAGGATTTGAGATTGTTTACCGAAAAATAAATAGTTATCTGAAATGATGTTTGTCAGTAAAACGATTTGAATTCCTTTCATTGTATTCTATTAGTGAAACTTCATCAGTTGAGGTGGTTGGGACATATGTTACGAATGTCCAACCACCGACTGCCTCGATGAGCGATGTTTTTTGATGTAGGAGTAGGCTGGAAGAAAGCTAGTGGCGGCCAAACCAAAACATGGCACAAATCCATGAAGTCACTGATAAGTTAATTGAGTCATGTTAGTAGGTGTAGACTCCACTACCTGGTTGAGCCAATATAGGTCGGTTGGATGAACACGATAGACAAGCTCAACCACTAGGTCAAGGTAGCAGCTACGGTCGGGTGATTGTCCCAGGATACACGAGCAATGCTTATAAGATATTTGATGAAATACTAATAACCTATGAATATTCACGCTTCTTAGTGGCTATATTTCACACCCGTATAGTGTGTGACTGAGCTAACTGCTCATCGGACTCGTCTTTTGGTTAGTACACAGATATGTCGCTTAGTCCATAAATGATGCAAGCTGACAAAAGTAAGTCGAGGCTCTCTAGTTTTATCATATTATCTAGTTGGTTCTAGTCAGAAGTCAGTCAACAACAACAACAACATAGGACTTCGTACGTACGTACATCAGTTCCAATTGCCATACCACATTACAACACACACAGATGCAATTGTCGACTCAAATCCCATAGTAGTAGAGGTAGTAGAAGTATTATTAAGTAATCAAAGAGATTAGGGTACGATGATATTATTCAAGAAATAGAATCTAGTGAAATAAATTTTAAAATAAAATGTTACCTATGCACGTTAACATGTCATTGATATGCTTGAACTATTACGAGTTTACCTTGATCGGAAAGCGAGAACGAGGATCCGGCGACACGACATACTACTCTAATCCGAGTGTCCCAACCCCCATTGAGTAAAAAAGAAGACTCGAGATGAAGTAGAACCTGTATTCTACAAGCATCCAGATAGTACAAGGTCCGAATCCAGAAGAGAATCAGGACCCCAGACTAAGGATCTGGGTCATAAATCGTTACAGATAATGCTTATTTATACATTCAGGTCGAATAGGAAACAGCATCGACAGTTAAGACGACCAATAAGAAACAACATTGAAGTACGTGACATTGATAGCTAGGACGACCATAATATTGGCCAATAGGAATCGACCAATAGAATTTACACTTAGAAATTGATATTTCTTAGGATGTCTGGTGAATATCCTAACAGAAAAAGGTGATGAGGAATTCAGAAGATGAAGGATTTGATAGAGGACACACAAAGAATGAATGCACCTACACCCATTGCAAACAGATTTAGGAGCCATGATCATAATCCAACTTTCAAACAACACATTTTTTCCCCAAATTACAACATATTTTAATAAACTTTATTTTTATTAAAATTATTATTATTATAGATTGAAGCTTTAACAAATGAATTAATGCAACTCAAATCAACCACGCATCATAATGTTCAATATTCATCAACGAATTAAAAAGAAAAAAGAAATCTTATTCATCACATTGTTTGTATATTTATGAAATCATTTATTTATTCTATTGGCTTATTATTTTTCTAATCATTTTCCCAATCATTGAATTAATTTTCTTATGTAAAAAAGACATGTTGACATGTCTATCTATCTATCCATCTCACGCAAGAAAGACATGTCGACGTGTCTATCTATCTATCTATCACTCAAAACAGAAATGCTTCTTTGTAAATAGATCAACAATATGTAAATGATCAAAGTGTAATTTGTGTACAGTCACTGAACCAATTGATTTGTATATTCATGAACTTATTTTTTTTCTCGGATCATTTTCTCTCCTTTTTTTAATTTATTTACTATTTTTATTTTTGTTGACTTGTTGAATTCTAAACAATATTGATTACTTTTCTTTTTTTATATAGTAACAAGTTATTCTTTAATTTTTCGCTGTTTCTTCCTTTTTTGTCAAATTTGAACAGAGAAAAGAACAGGGTAATTAGAAATGCATACTTGTAGAAACAAAACAAAGTTATTTTATTACAATGATATTTGACTTTACTTTTGTCGTTTATATTGTTATATGTTCCTGATGGTGCAGCTGGAGAACCCCGACCGAAGCTGCTACCTTGACGTGGTGGTCGGGCTTGCCTATCATGATGACTCAACCGAGCTATATTGGCTGGAACATATGTTCCTGAAGGTTCTACCATGACAGTCAGACAAGTCGATTGGAGAACGATGAGACTAAAAGCAGCTACCCAAGTTCTGAGGGCGAAGTCATACTGCTGACTGTAGAGGGGTGTGACAGCAGTAAGGTGTTTCCCTCAGAAAACCGGCATATGCAGCGATGCTGCCTTCTCACAAGGAAGGAAGGGTTAGAAAAGGTCGACCCTAAAAATTTCACACCTCACCCTACCTCACGGATTTCCGTCTCCCTGGGTAAGGGTGCCCACAATCGGCTTTTAAGAGCGGAGCTAATACTCTAAAAACCCTTCATAAAAAGGCTGTACGTGACCGGCCTCAAGCAGTTGTCCCTTGGGCTCTGTGGTCACGCATCAACACTAATCCATCTTCCTTTTCAGGTTCCTCAAGAAACACCCACGGTGTGGGTAGCCGGGAAGTGACATCCGCCCTCATACCCGTAACAGCTGGAGAACCATTGAGAATTACGCATTTTCTAGTGAGTTAAGAAAAAGTTTAGGATTTGAGAGAACACAAGGAATGAGTGCACCTGCGCCATTGCGAACGGTTTTGAGCCATGTCATTCAGGGTCTCTAACAATCGATTATTATCATCTCGCGGGCCCCAACCAGGTAGTCGACACCTACCAACATGACTCAGTCCACTTGTCAGTGACTCCATGGATTTCTGCCATGTTTTGGTCTGGCCGCCCTTAGTTTTCTTCCAACCCATTCCTACACCATAAAATATAGTTCGACGAGGCAGTTGGTGGTGAGGCATACGTAACATATGTCCCAACCACCCTAACTGATGAAGTTTCAATACTTCATCTATTGACCTGACAACCAGAACCCTTCCACGGTGTGGGCAGCAGCATCCGCCCTCATACCCATAAAACCACAGGAGACCAAATTGGTCACAATCAAATCCAATGTAATGGGACCAAGGAAACATTAAGAATTGAATTTACTACCTGTGTTAATTTAATGACATCAACAGATTGTAAAAAGGTTATTAGGAAAACTATATTTATTTTAAGATATTTTACAACAATTATCACAATATTTAACATTTTCAAATAATATTAACAAAAAAAAGACGGTAAAGAAGTTATACAAAAAAGAAACCAACTATTTACTTTGGCTAAGTAAAATGCATATAATATGAAGAATCAAAATGCACATACATAATAAAGATTAATTTCCTTTACAAACATCAGAACATGAATTTATCATTGGATTAGATTGAATCATTGTTTTATCAGGTAAAAATCCATGTCTACAAATATTTGACATGGGAAAAAGAAAAAAACATAAATATTAAAGATAGTGAAATCAAAGTTGGATGAAAATTGTTTAATAAAGAGATTTTTTGTCCATGTCTATTACTAAACTTTGATTTCTTTCCATATTTTTTCAAGTGAATAAAGTTAAACATAGATTTTAACATGCTATTGAGTGATATGAACAAAACGTTGGTCCTGAACTCTTGAATTCATGAGAGAAGACAAAGAATAAAGACACCTCTGATAGAATACCAGAAGCTTACGAATATCTTCTACTCTTACTGGCCATGTTTCGCATCCATAAAGTAGGACGGAGTGAACTGCTGCGCAGTAAAACTATCCTTTGGTTAGTAGACGGATATCTCGCCGACCCCATAAATGACACAAGTTGGCAGGGGCCAGTCGAGCCCTCTGTATCCGAGCTGAGATTTCTTCAGACATCGGGCTATCAGCACTGATAAGACTCTTAAGTGAGGCGGAGCGGTCAACACACCAAACTACTTCACTCCCTTTCACAATTGTTAAAGTAGTGAAATTGAAATTGGATGAAAATAGTTTGAAATGTCTTGCCCGCATCTTTAAGTTTTTATTCAACTTTGTTCTTTTCATATTTTTCAAGTGATTAAAATTAAACATGGATTTCAACATGCTACTCTACTAAGTCCCTCATATTATAATTTTGTATTAACAGAAAGTTGGTTGGAACAATTAAATTAACCACTTTATATATATACATGTTATGTCATTTCTCAAAACTAAAGAGATATAAAATGCCAAACTTCTGAATACAATAATACGTTGTAATAAATTTTTAATAAAGATATACTGTATTCAAGTATTCATTAAAATCACAACCCTAAGTATTAATGGCTGGATATTTCCTATAAATACTCTAACCTCTCCGATTACTTATACCTTTATTACCTCTACTACTATTGGATTTGAATTGACAATTATATTTCTGTGCTGATGTGGTATGGCGACATGAACTGATGTACTTACGTACGAAGTTCTCCGTTGCATCTGACTGACTGACTATTTTGTCATAAATACTAACAATTAAAATTAAATACACAAAATACTACCATTTCACCTACTCAATTAGGTAATTTTCCAGATCGCTTGGATAGAATTCTCGATCAAGATCTCTAGTAATGGAAAGCAGATTCCCTATCACCTCTCCATTTTTGTAGACTACAATGGCAGGAACACCATGATGAGACTATAAAAACATGTATAAGTTACAAAGATTAAATGAGCTAGTGAAAGGTTAAACAGTAAACAATTTGACATACAAATAATAACCAAGTAACGACAGCAACAAAATACAAATCATTCATCAAGTAAGGAACTTCTAGTCATACAACATATACCACATCCCTCTTGACGAACAAACATTTTTTCGCTAAACTGTATGTTGTTTGAGGAAATAAGGGTCACTCCACTTTTGTATGGTGCACTCAGTAGCATTGATTAGCAATCGTAATTCTAATGATTTAAATACGCATACGATGTAAACCGTTACGCGATAGCCAGTATGGTATAATTAATGTACAATTCTCCAATACCTGAATACCATGCCACATGACAGAAATCACCCATAATGACGAGATGGTCCAGACTGAGAAACAAGTAGTGACCTACGGTACGTGAATACGTCACTCACTAGCAGTTCCTCCCTATTTGCACTTCCTACTTACTATCTGACTTTATAACATGAAATTTGTTTGATGTTACAATAACATACAGTACTTACGGTTTACCCAGTATATCAATGACACTACAATCGCACGGACATCATTATACAACGACCCAGGTGTTTGTGATTGCATCACTCGGTATTTGACTACGAACGCCTTAAGTAACTGGAATATTACATTATCTATTCATGGACGCATAACAACCTAACTACTATCTTATTCAGAATAAAAAAACGTACTTTATAATTCCTAAGGATTAAACGAAGTCCTTAGTGCTTCAAAACTAAGGGTCAGATATTTCAAATAAGAGTAGTTGGGTAGCCACGTAGTTCGCATAAAAATCGGAATCGTCAATAAAACAAACAAGTCACCTCGCAAAACGAAAAAGTGTATGTAGGTAGAACTATAGGTATAAAACTAGAAAATATGGTATAACAAGGTACAAACAAAACTTACGAATCGGTAACTTAGATAAGCATCAGAAGCTCGAATTCTGCAAAACTTCACATGCGGATAATCTTCAAATATTTTTTCCAGACAAGTGTTGACTTTTGCACAAGATTTATTACCCTTTGAATTTATAATGCATAAAAACCGTCACTTACATTTTCATAAATAAAAACAATAACAGTTGTCTCCTTGTTTGTGTTATCTATCTCTTCAACAAATGTGTCTGCTACAAGGTCGTAGATCTTGTTGAAAGTCGGTCTAAAATAGTAAATGTTTGCTACAAGTTGAGGGGTTACAAATTTTTAGTAGCGGTTTGGAGTTCATTAATTCTGTTTCGCCTATATTGATTCAGAAATTCGTCGTCACTATCATCTGAAGTTTCTTCAGGTGGATACGTCTGTTTATCTTCACTCTTAAAAATAATAAACAGTGTTATAACTACACACATAAGGTCTGCAACTAAGGGAATGTTGTTTTGCATATTCGGCAATTTTTCGTTCTTTCTCAGCGTTCCTTTCGCTTTCTAACCTTTTAAAACGTTCATAATCAGCAACTACACCCTTTGGTCCAGTCTAAGACAATGATATATTGAAAATACTTCCAACCTGCGGATAGCCAGGATGAGACAGACTTGGGGGATTTACACTTTCTGGAACTGTAGTTGCAGATTCATTCTCCTCTCCGCTATCTTCACTGTCTTCTTCGCCTTCACTACTGCTACAATAATTGTGAACTTTTTCACCAAGAAGTTTGTCGTCAAACGATAGAGCCATAAGGGTTAGTCAATCATCTAAGAAGAAAACAGAAACCGATGGCGACCTTCAGCTCAAAACTGATCCTCTTCAATATCCAATTTCTTTTTTACGGGCGGGTATAAACCAATTGATATATTTGCACTCGATTATTGTTCTTTCGGCATGGTTCCAGGTTTTTGGTTGTGTTCAATGAGTGGGAGTCTAGCCACTTGACTGTCTAATTCTAGTTATTTGTGAGTTTGTATGTTCCGTGATTTGAATAATTACGCTTGTTTCAGGGCAGTAAGGTTTCTGGATACCAGCAGCTATCACATTGCTAGGCAGGAGATCAGTTATTTGCAGTATAGAAAATAATAAAAATAAAATTCTAATGCTAATAAGATTTCATAACTAAGTAAATAAATAGATAATTTAGTCTATTAATTAGTTGTGAAGATTGTGAGAGAGGACCGAAGTGTAAGCAAAGGGGAGGAAAGAGAAATAATAAGCGGGACAGACTAGGTTAGTGATCTGAGAAGGTGGCAATGATAACAACTAGCAGGTCTCAAGACATGCATCAGGCATAGCTTTTCCACGAGAAAGATGATAATTCGTATGTGAGTACGTGTTTATCAAGTCTCTTCTTAAAGCTGTCCACTGAGGGAGCTGTGGTCACCTCGGTCGGCAGAGCGTTCCAAGTTGCCATGACTCTTAGTGATTAAAAGTGTGCACAAACCTGAGTATTCGCTCTTTGATACGCAATTTTTTGAGGGTTGCCTCTAGGGGAGTGGTGGTGATGCATCGGTAAGGTGCTCATGTTGGGATGGTTTGGCGTGCTTAATATGTTGTACGCCATAATCACGTCAACTCCGATTCTCCTGTAATTTAACGGAAATGACCCCAAATGCTGGAATCTACATTTGTAAGTTTTGTTTTCCAAACATATCACCCATTTCGTTGCTCGTCTCTGCACTCGGTGCAAGAGATTTATTTCTCTTTTAAGAAGAGAGGGTGCGACGACGTTTTAGACCTCAAGGTATGGGCTTGTATGTGTCTTAAACAGTGATAAGAATATTTGTGGGTTGATAGCACCAAGTGAAGAGTTGCATCTGCCTTGGCTGAGTCTCTTATAGAGTTCGAACTGGTGTCAAAGCTTACATTGGTTATTGAACCGAGATTGCGCTCTGAGGAGACATTAGGGAGCGGACTTTCGTTGAGAGTGTAAATCACTAATGTCGTGTGGGGCAGAATGTACATGACGTAACATTTCTGCTGGTTTAGCCTTAAACCATTTTTCACTGCCCATTCACCGATGGATATGAGGTCCTTTTGAAGCTTAATCGAGTCCTCTTCGCTTCTAATGGATCTCCAGATCTTCGCATCATCTGCGTGGATCAGTAATGGTGAGCTAACTGAGCCTAACCGATCGTCAATAAATATTGGTAAGAGAAGTGAGCCCTAGATGGTCCCTGTGAAACTACCGATGTGGATACTCACCAGCTCGCATGCATTCTACTTACCTTGGTACGAAACTTCCTATTCTCAAGGTAGTTTCTAAACCAAAATAGGAGCGGGCCAGTGAAGTTCATTTCCACAACCTTCGCAATTAGATGTGAGTGGAGCACTGTTTCCAAGGCTTTCGTGAAGTCAGGAAATATTATGTGCATCGGTATTTTTCTATCCAAGTCAGTTTTCCAGCTGTTCCACGACATGAGAAGATTGGATGAGAACAACCTGCATTTCCGCAACCCATGTTGAGCGTCATGGAGTATTTTCTTCTTATCCATGTACTCTCTCATCAGTCTGTTTGCTAGCCTTTACACAACATTTGATGGTACTGGTAGTAATGCGATTAGTCTGTAACAGGTTGGGTCCTTCCCACCTCATTCTTCGAAGATTTGGGAGAGAGTAGCTCATTTCCATTCAACCGGGAGTTGGTATGACTTCAGCGATTGCCTAAACAGGTCACTTACGGTGAACAGAGGGCTTATGCACACTGTTTCAGGACTATAGGGCGCAATGATTTTAGTTTCCTTTGTAATAAATCAGGAGTAACATGTATATTCCCTAAGCTGGCACTGGGTTTGAGTAGTACTCTGAATACGTGGATGGCAGGTTTAACTGATCGGTGAATTTTGTACTGAAGATATCAGCCATCTCTCGGCTGGTATGGCAAAAAGGGGCTCGTTTCCGTCCTGTCTGAGTGCTTCGTTTATCACCAGTTCCATGAGCCAAAAGGAAGTATTGACCATGGCACTGTCTTGTTTAACATGAACATGCTCTTAGTGCCCTCTAACAACGACTTACGGCTGGAGTCACTATCATGATAATTGACCCTATCTGAGTGTGAACCATGACTCATAATAACGTCAAAAAGCACTTGCTTTATAATAGGGGATTCGTCGTTCAGTCTGTCTCCTTGACCTCCAAAGAGACTTGAGCTTGGCTTCTTTTGACCAGAATTCGGCATTGTGATACGTGAAACTCACGAAACGTTAGCCAAAGAACTCCAATCTACTAATATTGTTTAGATCTGTAAGATCCAAACTGGGATTTGGACTGAGGAATAACTGTCCAGGTAATTTAGATACTCGTCTTGGCTAGTTCAAATCCAAAACAAGTGATTTTGGTAAGTAACCATTCTGATATTAATCATAAATATAAATCAACATCATTACCTAAACAATATTACCAGTCGGTTATTCCTTCAGTGTGTTTCCATTTTTGGAAGAATGCTACAATTCACAATCAAAATACACACTTCCAGTCAGTCCAACCAAAGGTGGAACAAACCAATATGGCTGTCGCCACAACTAAGAATCAGCTTAAACAATATGATGCAGTTCAGAAAGAAACATAGAAACTCTGTAAAGGCACAAAATTTAGAAACCATAGTAAAATCAAATATTATCATCTCAAAATGGAATTGAACGGATTAAAAAATGTAGAACTGAAGGAATCAATGAAGACATATTATAAATCTATAAATAAAGGGATTTTCACAAACAATGGTTTCAAAATGGATCTTACAGTCTTCTTACGCTGCTAAAGAGGCGCTTGGTGGTTTTTCTCATGACCTAATAAACCTCTGAATCAACAGCCGTTGGCTCATTTTCAAACAAGTTGATCAAACCGAGTTGTTCAGTTTTGTGGGAACAGGACTCAGCAGGTGACATACCTATAAGGTGCACTCAATCGGTGAGACTATGATCGTCGTATTTTATATCGTGGGTTGTTGACCGAAGTTGACTGTCACTACTGTGCACTTTTCTGATCCATCCTTCTGTTGTAACACAGATCTAGGTTTGACCTCGTATCATTTCATATGACTCGGGAGATCGCTCTTCGTTTTTTACCAATCCTGAAGATCTTCCCGACTTCCTAGGTCCACCGTCATTAGATGTATAGATTTAATAGTCGTAATCCATGGCGGACGAACGAGCCGGGAAACGGCAATTACCGTGATGGTATGAGGGCTGAAGTCAAGCGACAGACATCGCTGTCGGTGCACGTATTATGAGTGAGAATCATCCAAGCCACAACTAACTAGCTCAGGCACTCTATAAACCACCATACTGGTCTGCGCTTAGGTGCATTCTGATGTTCTCACAGATGCTGTTACAGACTACGGTTCGTCGGACCTGATTCGAATCGTGGAGGCGAGTTTAACCGAGGGTCTTTGAGATGGTAGGAAAATTTCATCTGCAACTTTGCCAAGTCAAAAGTTAACCTCAACGTAGCGAGCTTCCCATTAGCGTCGTTCTGGCCCTTAAACAGGTGGCATAGTTTGGCCGGGATACTGCTTCTTCCAAGCATCGAACTGTGTTTGTCCTAATGTTCCTCATTAAATGCAGCCCTGCTTTCCAGTATGTTACCCTCTAACACTGGAACATTAAATATAATTAGTGAACTTTGTCTGACGTCCTATTCCCTAATTTGTTGCTTTCTTCGAGCTGTTCTGTTGACGTTTCCATTTTTTTCACCCACCCACTGCTTCGTACAACTGGTATTTCCGTTAGTGTATGGGCTTGCACTGCGGCCACCTTTGTCTCCCGTTTGTCTGGTTTTGTGCCGGGCGAATGTGGTTTACTCGCGATTAATTCGTAGGTTTATTTTATGTGGAGCATGTGTCTTTGCTACTGCCAATTATTTTGTCTCAGTTATTCTGCACTGTGAACGAATGTACCAGAACCACGGAGAGGGGTGACTCAGCACGACCCCATAGCATGGTCTAGGCGCCGCAGTATCACAGTGACGATCAACAGAAGTTACAGTGAAATGCAGAGTAGCTGATTTTAACTGGCGGCAGACAATGCAGTCATCCTCCTGTGGTTTCTGAACTGTAAGCTGTTGTTTGGGTCTTCAGGTGCCTTTTTGTCTGATCCTTATGTTGCTTACCGTTCTTTCTAGAAGTAGAAGTCTGCGAAGGTGTGTCGTCCTGAAATTTCTGTTGATGACCCATTGGAGGTGTTTAGGTCGGGTGTCCAAAACCATGTACAGCACTACGAGGTTCACTACCGAGTGACGTTTTGAGTTTTTCTCAATTCTTTTGCCGGAGACTTGGATTTTTGACTGACCATCAACCCCAAAATTTATATTTCTACTGGTTTTTTCAGTTGTTATCGTTTAAGAACTAGGGTCGCAATTATGAACAGAAAACGAGATAATTCGAAGAAGGAAAAACATGAAACACAAGTTTTTAAGGAGGGAAATAATAACCGTAAAAATGAGTGGATATTTGCTACTCAAGAATCGAACAGGAGAGACCCTCGAAATCGCAACGTTTCCTTTTACCGTCCTAGTAAGCGACTTCTTGTGGACCCAGTCACTTTTTCACCAGTTCTGTGTATGCAAGTGAATGGATGTATGTATGCTACCGAAGTAACTGGTAAGAGGACAGTTGGACCTACTTCATAATGGTTCTGACTTGGAATGATTACGTTTGTCCGAAGCGTTACTTCGACTGTCTACCAATGATTAGAGACAATATTTATATCTTCGGGAATGTTTAATGTCCCAGTCTGGTATTAAAAACTGGTTTGTTTCCTGTAAATGTTGGGAGACATTTGTCCAATCCAAACCAAGTGATTGCTTTTCAAGCTGAGTGGATGCATGACCACTGGAAGTTAATCTGCAAATAGTGGTGTTTCAGTGACGACTCGTAAGGATATCAAAGTGCTTACTTATCAGCCAACTACAGTTGAACAGTACGCAGAGACCCAGTGAGTTATCCGTCTATTTCAAGTGAAAATTAAGGAAGGATATGTAGGAAAAATGGAAAATTCAGCTTTGAATTCCTTTTAGTTTAAAATTATAGTGAGCGAAAAATTTTTGGGCAGAGTGTCAGTGAATTCACACGTTCAGGGGAAACAGTGCAACCGAGGGCTTTGTTAGTAAGCCTTACAAACTCGTTTGGTCCCTTTTCTGGTCATATATTTGAGAGAAGTGTTCCATATTAATGCATACTTATTGTGGAAGCAGTTTTCCTGAGTTTTTATTTCATAATTTTCAAGTTTGATCGTAAGTACTTCACCTTGAAGGTTGTGTATACATGGGCTTGGGATAAGGTCAACATTACAGTCAAGGTATATGAGTTTGTGCGGGAGCTTGAAGTAACTAAGTGAACTGGATACAAGAGAAAACGGCCCTTTGCCAAGTGACTAATCAAAGCGAAATGGTATATCTAGAACCCGTGACGGATCTTAATACGAGACTCCAGCAATAACTTATACATTACAATACAAAATAAATGAAATACATTCGACTGGAAAGAAGGATACCTGATCAAAATACCGAAGATAGGCGATCTCAGCAAGTGTGAGAACTACAGAGGCATCGCTCTTCTCTCAATACTAGGCAAAGTATTCAAGAGGGTATTGTTAAACAGAATGAAGGACTTCCTAGACGCCTAAATTCGGGATCAACAGGCTGAATTTCGTGGGGATCCTTCGTGTACTAACCGAACTGCGACATAGCGAATCATTATGGAACAATCAGTTGAATGAAACTAATTTTGAAGGCTTTGTTTTGAGAAAATCCCTCCATGTACATAATTGTAATATGTTCTTACTTACTCTTTCTGTGCCACATTTCGGCACCCTGTTTAATCCCATTTTGTGATGTTAATATTTGTATTTTGTTATGGCTTCTGTTTTTTGTACCTTTATTGAAGTGTCTATGTTTTCTACTGAACCGTATTATGTTGTTTAAATTTATACTTAATTATGGCGTCAGCCATATCGTATTTGATACCCTGGTGGGTAAAAGGCACGTCTGGACTGGAAGGGTGCAATTTTGAACATAAAAGGAAGCATTCTTCCAGAATTAGAAACCCATTGTGTTAAATTGTTAAGTTAATTATTTCTATTACCTAATTAATAATAGAACGGTTTCTTACCCGGATAGGTTTTTTTCTTTCTGGATTAACTGGGAAAGGCGTGTATCTTAACTTCTAGAACAGTTCTTCCGAATTTAGAAACCACTCAAAAACCATACACTCATCACTAAACATCAACTTCGTTGACTACGAGAAAGCGTTTGATGTTGTGTACAGGACAACACTATGGAGGCTTCAGTGACACAATGGCTTGCCTAAGAAGACAGTCAACATTATGTAGAACTGTTATGATGGATTAAACTGAAAACAGCTCACGGAGGACAGCTGAGAGACTCATTTGAGGTGAAGATTGCTTAATCTCACCCTTTCTTTCTCTGCTCGTGACCGACTGGATTATCAAGACGTCAGCATCAGGAGAAAAGCACGGTATCCAATGGACAGCTAGGGCGCAGCTGGAGGATCTGGACTTCGCAGATGACCTGGCTCTTCTATCGCACACGCAACAACAAATGCAAGAGAAAAAGACCAGTGTAGCAGCAGCCTCTGTAGCAGTAGGTCTCAACATACAAAAAGGAAAAAGCAAAATTCTCCGATGCAACACAACATGCACCAATCAAATCCATCTTGATGGAGATTCTTTGGAGGAAGTTAACACCTTTACATATCTTGACAGCATCATCGACGAGAAAGGTGGATCCGATGCAGATGTGAGGGCATGGAGCGGAAAAGCAGGGGCTGCACTTCTACAAATAAAAAACATCTGGAACTCCGAACAAGTACCAACCAAAACCAAAATCAGGATTTTCAATACCAATGTCAGGACAGTTCTACTGTATGGAGCGGAAACTTGGAGAACTACGAAAGCCATCATCCAGAAGATTCAAGCATACATTAAGAGTTGTCTATGCAAAATATTTCGTATTTGTTGGCCAGACACCATCAGCAACAACGTACTGTGGGAGAGAACAAACCGAATTCAAGTGGATGAGGAAATCAAGAAGCGCTGGAGTTAGTGGATAGGACACACTGCGTAAGGTACCCAATCGCATAGCAAACGGAGCCCTCACTTAGAACCCTCAATGACAAAGGGAACGATTATGGCCAAGGAACACATTACGCCGAGAAATAGAGTAAGGTATGAGAGGAATGAACAAAAACTGGACAGAACTGGAAAGAGACACCCAGGAGAGAGTAGGTTGGAGAATACTGGTTGGCGGCCTACACTTCATTGGGGTTTAAAGGCATAAATAAGTAAGTAAGTAACCGTCTGTTTCTATAGATCTCTTCCAAAAATTGAAGTATTTGTTTCGATATGTGTAACAAAGGTAAAGCGTAAGCAAGAAAGCCAGTCTTGATACTGCTAACCTCCTCAACATGAAACCTAAAATTTGCCAAATTTTGTATGAAACTGCAAGGATCAAATGCTTGGGAGATAAAAACCGCCAGGGATAGCATGTGGTCAAGGGAGGGAGGGATCAATAGGAATAAGGGACAAATCAGATGAGAATTTAATTTTCACCTGAGATTGTCTTTGCTTAGTAACTGGAGACTATGAGTAGATTTGTTATGGTGTGCACCATACTAACCCCCTTGGTCATTACCATAGAATTATCCTTCGTGCCAGTCCTTTCAACCTCACCTAATCACCTACTAAATGACACGAAAGATCATTTACCTCCGATTAAGTAACAAAAGGGCTAGAAAAAGTTCAGTATAGTCGCTTCACTGGTCATGCTATAGAAAAACAACGATCTGGAACAGTACCTTGGCAACAAAAAGTGATGACCAAGGAATCAACATTTCTCTATCCGCTAGTCTTAGTGATATTGGATATTGGAAACGCGGAATATCTGAGTGGTTCTGTGTGGCGGGTTCGGATCTATATTTTGGTGAATATAGGTATTATTGTAGAATTTTCTTAGTTGAACACTATTAACACTTTTTAATGGCTAAATTTATTGTCACTACTACTAGTTGTAGATGTATTTGTTGTATTTACGAAGCTATCTACTTACGTCCTTTGTTCTATTCCAGCTTTCTAAACGTTTACTACTCTGCACTTTCCTTTAATAACCAACATACTATCTAATTAAGCACAAACTATTATATATGCATTATAAACGCTGACGAGTTTGTTTGGCTAACAGACGTCGTGCTAATACTGCTGGCGTGCTAACTTACAACATTATTCGATTCACACTGAGTTGTGTTGGCTCTGCAATGTAGTTTACTCATTCAGTCAAATGCAACGTAAAACTTCGTACGTGAGTACCCCATTTGATTGTAACCGATTTAGCCTCGTGTGATTTTAAGGGTATGGGGATGGATTTCACTTACCGGTTGCCCACTCCGTGTGTGTTTAAGAGATCTTATCACCAGAGACGGAAATCCGTGAGGTAAGGTGAGATGTGACATTTTTAGGGCCGAAGCTTTCCAACCCTCCCTTCCTTGTGAGAAGGTAGCATCGCTGCAGATGCTGGTTGTCCTAGTGAGACACCTTACTGCTATCACATCCCTCTACAGTCAGCAGTATGACTTCACCCCCAGACCTTGAGTGGCTGCTTTTAATCTTATCGCTCTCCAATCGACCTGCCTGGCATGGTAGAACCTACAGGGACAAATGTTCCAGCCAATAGAGCTCGGTTGGGTCATCACGATAGGCAAGCCCGACCACCACGTCAAGGTAGCTGCTATGGTCGAGATAATGACCAGTGATATGTAGTTGAGCTTCTACACCCAAGTTGTCTGCCTTTTCGGAAAGTTCGGGGTTGCTCGTTTCGTTTAATAATTTTACTCAGTCAGGTAGTGTGTAGAATGTATGGCCATGTAGATAGGAAACGTTTGGTCACACAGCACTTGCGCTGGAGTTTTTCTACCCTTGGGTCTTAGTATTTACGACTGAACCTTGAAGTATTTTATATTATATCCATGATTCGCTGCTGTTTTCACCTTTTAACTGCATTTATGCCTGTGACATAGAACAACAGAATAAAGTGTTTGTTTTATTCAACATTCTCTTCGTGTTTTCTAATACAGTAATTTAAGAATCTGGACAACCGAGTAATAAAGCTTAAGATATATCCCCCTGTTCTTCTCTGCCAAATAATTTCTCATAGTTTAAAATAATGCCTACATTGTGTATATTTTTTTTTGAAATTGTCTGTTAATTAGTATTTTGCACAAATGTAATTAGAAATAACTTCTCTAAATATTCATAAACTGGTACTTGTTGATCTAACTCTCTATTGTCAACTCATAACTCTAGTAATGAATGGCGTGTTGTTCGATAAAACTGACTGATGTAATTATCACTGAAGATTCCACTAAGATTATTTTCATAAATTAAATTCTATCTATCATTCCATTTTATTAATAAAATCTTGAGTAAATACAAATCACAAATTAATTGGCAGTCGTTATTTTTTGGCTTACACTGCATTTTTATATTCACCTGATGTTTAAAATCTAGGTTGTTAACGAATTCATCAGTACGCATTGTTATAACTGTAAAGTGATTTTTATTTTATTGGTTTCCTATCTCAACTTTCAAATGTTGAAAAATCCACTTAAGATAGTTTATTATATGAAACTCATTCATTCACTGACATAGGCTTATTATTGCAGAGAAATATGAGAGTTCAAACGATCAGTTAATTAGGTCATTGAGGTGGTCATTGATAGGAGATAGTACACTCTAATTACCTTTAATAATAAAAAATAATTTGCAAGAAGACCAATTTGAATCGATAAGTAAAAATATCCTCGTTAAAGTAGCTGTATTTGAACTTTTTGACTAAACATTTAAGTTAGTAGCTGTTTGATTATTATTAAAATGTCATGTGTCTAACTATTCCCAGTTTCGAGCGAGCAAGACAGACAGATACAGCGCAGAACTTCGTACATGAGTACATCAGTTCAGGTTGCCATACCACATCACCACAGAGACGCAACTGTCAGTACAAATCCAAGAGTCATAGCAATAATAGAAGTATTAGCAGTAATGGAGAAGATGATGTAGCGAAGATATGATTCAAAAAGTATAATTTAGTGAGATAAATTTAAAAGGAGAAAGATAGAGATGATGAGGAATCCAGAAGGTTAGAATTAAGAAACACACAAAGAGTGGATGCACCTGCGCCATTCCAAACGATTCTGAGGTCTCTAACCATCAGTGACTTTCGTCTCGCGGACCCCAACCAGGTAGCTTACATCTACCAATGAGAATTTCAAATATCTCAAGCGCCAGATCATTGTTGGCAATTAATAACTAATCTAAGCTTCGATATACAAATATAGATTTGATCTCTTCGAATCGACCTGATTTATTTTTGGTCTGTATCGAAGACAGCCTATTGAAATAATTATGCTAATAAATAAACAGTGTGATGTTTCATTGCAACACGATTAATTTATTCTATGGTCGGGATTATCTCTCAAAGTTATATATATATATATATACAGATACAAATACGTAATCATTGATAAACTAAATTGTGTACAACTTTATAAATAAATAAATGAAATAATAATCGATAAAAGAAATGCAGCAATACAATGAAGTAGAATGATTATTATTCACTAGAATCAATTATTGATGCAAACTCCTGAATAAATAAATCATTAGCCATCCTAATAGTTCTCTTTTCATTTTTAAAGGTATACAGTATATTATCCATCAAAATAGGGGGTGTAGGAAGGATTTGATTTTGACCAATTTGGTCTCGCGTGCTGTTGCACCTGCGCCATTGCGAACGAATGACATGGCTCAAAATCGTTCTCAATGGCGCAGGTGCATTTATTCATTGTGTTCTCTCAAATCCCAATCTTCTGGATTCTTCAACACCTCTAGTTTTGACTTTCTAAACTTTTCTCACTGAATCATACTTCTTGAATAATATCTTCTAATCCTAACCTCTTCGATTACTTCCAATACCTTTACTACCTATTCTACTATTGGATTTCAATTGACAACATGGCAGAAATCCATGAAGTCATTGACTAGTGGACTGAGCCATGTCGGTAATTGTCGACTACTTGGTTGGGGTCCGCGAGATGATAATAATCGATGGTTAGAGACCTTGAATGACATGGCTGAAAATCGTTCGCAATGGCGCCGGTGCATTTATTCTTTGTGTTCTCTTGAATTTTCTTTTTAACTGCTCATCAGCTCTATCTTTCTCTTTTTAAGTTTATTTCAGTAGATTATGCTTCTCAAACATTATCTTCGAACCCTAATCTTCTACATTACCGCTAATACTTTTACTACCTCTATCACTATGGGATTTGAATTGACAATTGCGTTTCTGTGCTCATGTGAGATGACACCATGAGCTTAAGTACGTACGTACGAAGTTCTACGCTGTAACTGACTGACTGTTCTGATTTAACTTAGAACCCCTGTTAACTTGAAGTTTTGCATATACCGTTTTATGTTTCATATAAACTACTATTCACTCATGTGAATTGTTTCTGTTTTTTTCGAATTTTCAGATTCATGAAACCGAATTATTAATTTGTTTATTTTAAATATTCAAGGAAAAAAAAAGTTTGTTTGTGTGATGGCTTCAGCACAAATTTATCGTTTTCAACAACGTATCACCAATCTTCAATTACATCATGAACTTGCATCAGTACGACATTGTGAAGCAGTTAGTAATTATATTAATCAAAATAATGAATTAATGAATGCATTGATGGCTCATTTAAAAGCACCAGATAAAGGTATGAAAAGAACAAAACGACTAACAAAACCTCGAACAACAACAACACCACATACTACACAGGTAAATTATTTACGAAAAGTTTTCATTCATTTTTTTCTGTTTTAGTTAGCTAAATCTGCACGTTTCACTGGCAAATCATATGCTACACAATCGTCCCATGTTGAACAGTTGACTACAACACACCATCATCATCAGCATCATCAACAGCAACATCATTCACTGGGCAAAAAGACAGATTTTGTCAATCAACAATGTTTACCTGAAGATGCATGGAATAATAACAGCAGTAACAACACCAACAACAACTACCACCACTACTCCTACTACACAACAACACCAGTGATTCATAATGATGATCATTTCACGTGTAATTCCAAAGAACCAATATTTCCACCGCCGACATATTTGGAATCAAGTTTCAATTGTGAATCAAATAGACTTGATAATACTGCTGATGATAATAATTGTTTATGGAAAGATATATGGCATGAAAATCCTAGGAATACAGGGAGTAATAGTAGTAGTAGTAGTAATAGTAGTAGTAACAATCCTAATGTTTTCTTTCAAAAGAATCATGCATCAAGAACACCACAAACAAATTACACTTTATGTGATAAATTATTTCCACCTAATGATGATAATCATGATGACGGTACACAATCTTTTATGTATAATAACAACAACATTGATGCTCAAGAGAAACACCACCACCAACAACCACAGTATTGTTGGAGTCGTGATAATGTATCACTTGATGATCATAGTAAACAACACACCTTGAATCGCAGCATTCTTCCTGATTATCATTTGCCAGTCATTACACAACAACAACAACAGCAATCATCATCATCGGATTCTTATTGGTTGAAACAATCCACTTCTTATACTGATGAACTGAAAAGCCCAATTATTCCATTCAATAGAAATGAGTATTTTCATTATAGTGAACCATTATTATGCGCTGTACAAAATAACATTGATTCTAAGCATGGAAATTCTGTACCAATAAGTCAAATGACCAATAATAATCATGATAATCATTATTCAACAGAATTTTCCACATTCAATTCCAGTTACGAATTGACTGGATTGTCAAAAAGTCATATTAATCCAATACTCGCATCTACTTATCCATCGAACGGATCCGGTGGACATACCAGTCGATCAACAATGTTCTTCAATACGGATCAATCTTTAAAGCCATATTATGATTGTCAGTCTTATCATCCATCCGGAAGTAATGGCGACAACAATGTTAGTAGTAGTAGTAGTAGTAATAATAATAATGATAACAGAAGCACCAGTAATTATTGTATTTATCAAACAAATCGACCTTAGGACACACACTACATTCATTTAGCTTAAAGCATGCAATTGATCACGTCTGGTTTGCTTATTGAACTTTATTTATTGATATACACTTGTATTATATATATCTTTATAATATACTTTCGGATTCTTTCCTGTTTTGAAAAAAAAACATATTTTCCTTGGTGGTTATTGTAATTTTTTCTTGCCCCGTTTTCTTTGAATATTTAACTTCTGATCAGTCAGTCATATATTGAAATAAAACTTGATCAAGAGTGAATTTTGTGATATTTTTATTTATAATTAAGTTAAGACAATATAAACAAAAGAAATTGTAGTTGACTGTAACAATTCATTCATTGTGTTGAACAACTCATCAATAATAATATCTTTTTTGTTTTTGCATAAACTTTAACTTTGGTATTTTGTCGACTGTGTAATATATACACATATATATGTATACATAGTCAGAATGTACAGTTTTATTCAAAATGGCGCGTACACATATATAATATTTGAATAATTCAACTGTTTTTTTTTAAAAAAAAGCAGCACAATGAAATCATGAGACGAATTTGTCTTGTTTTCTTTTTTTTCACTACGTATTTGTTTACTTGTGTAATTTTAAATAAAACAAAAAGCATCATTTGTGCTAGATAAATTGTAGTTCTTATTGTGTAGTTTTTATTGACTAAAATAGTATTAAAGTTTGGTAGACAGACATAGTGGATATAAGGAACTGGTTATTGAAATATGTGAAATTGTGAATGTGCTGCATATGTAATAAATATCTCAATTTAAAGGTATGATGTCAGAGTGAACTTTGTAATTGATAAGAGAATATCAATTCATTAAGTAGTATATGATATTGCTTAAGCAATGTAAAACTAAAAGCCTGTTAGTCACTAAAACTAAGCATCGTATAATGACAATTATCATGTACTCATTAATGACTAGGTTTGTGGGGGAAATTCTTGAAGTTCTAGCGAGAAAATCTAGCTACTGCGATCCAACCGTATCATGTGTGAGGCAGTTACCCACCGAAGATAATAGATGAAATGAAATATCGTGGATCGAATGGAGTTGGAATATTAATACCGCTAGATGTCGGCTCAGTGGTCCGGGGGTTAGGTAGGTGTTCACGCTCATCAAGACCGAAGGGTTCGAATTCTACGAGTAGTAAGAGTCATGGATGCGCATTATTGATGAATCGTATACTGGGGCATGACGGCCGTTCAATGCTTCCAGATTTCTAATTGTGGACTAGTCTATGAAAAGGAAACAACGCTTATTTTTTGGTTGAAATTTTTTGTAGAAATTACTTTAGTTTCGTCTGTAATTTTCGTCACAGCATTGACAAGATGTAAATTGGACAGTTACTATGGATAGTGTCAGATAACCGTCACAATCTGTTGAATATTGGAAAATGAAGTATTCCACATAAAGCTCGAGTAGTATCAGTCTGAAAAGACGTTTTGTTGAACTGTCACTTCAAGTTTCTAGACTGCACGAAATAAGTTGCTTTTAGCCATCTGGGCGTGGTCAACTCTTTACAACACCAATAAATGCAATCACAATAAAACTATCTTCCCCCATGTTTTCAGTTGTTGGCGATTAAGTCAGTGGCAGTAAAAATAAGGTGCGATTTCCAGTGTTGTTTATTTAACGTTTGTTCTTATAAACGGAATAACCTTGCCAGCACGTAACAGTGTTAGTTTATTGAATTCGGAAAGATGAGCAAGTTTTTAAAAGTGTAGGTGCTCTATGTAGGATCTGATATTCTTGAATTCAATGCCTGGAGAGTCATGTGTCCACGTTATTGAAAACTCTCATACAAAAAACGGAACACTTGCCACACAATCGTATCCCTATTGACGATAACCACCTACACATATTTTGGTCAACACTTTTCCTATTTGACTTTAAGCAACATCATAGAATAAAGAGATAGATTGTTTTATATGTTGATTCATTTGGAATAATTTGTACTAAGCAGAAACTGTTTTCTTTAATTAGCAGAAGGTAAGCAGTTAGGTCTTTAAAATGACTATAATCCAAGATATTCATGCAGATTTTTAGCAGAATAACAAAACCTACATGGTACTTATAAGTTGTAATATTTCCAAGAAGTATAATTCAGTGAGATTAATCTAAAAAAGAGGAAAATATAAGTGATGTTGGATTCAGAAGACTAGGATCTGAGAGGATCCAAAGAGTGGATGCACCTGCGCGATTGCAAACGATTTTGAGCCATGTCATTCCGGGTCTCTCACCATCGGTTAGTATCGTCTCGCAGACCCTAACCAAGTAATCTACACCTATTAACATGGTTCATTCAAGTTTTCAGTGACTTCATGCATTTGTGGCATGTTTTAATTTATTTGGCTGCCCCTAGCTTTTTTCCAACCTACTTCTACACCACAAAACATAGCTCGTTAAGGCATTCAGTGGTTGGGCATACGTAACACATGTCGGAGGACCAAACTATATTTTAATAGAAATATGAATATGTTCTGTAGATATTTAAAAGTTACCTTATAGTAGACAAAAATAAACTAGTGTAAAATCCAATGGAAAATTATTTTAAAATTATTATACTACTAATATTCTTATTATCTACTAGGTAGTATTTTTATTCACACACTTTATAACTAATTTTTCACTTAACAACTGAATAAAAAATTTCACATTAGTTTTTTCATTGTTCAAACTTATTTATCAATTCAATAGTAAAAGACAATAAATTGATAGATTCGAACTAGTGACAAGAGAGAATACTTTATTTTGCGATTACAATTATGAAGATTATTATTGTTTTTACACATTTGAAATCATTAACCAATCATTGTTAGACCTTGTGGTGGTGTTTCGTTCTCTGAGCTGGTTGTTTTGGTTGTGGAGCTTTCATTGTTCTTCTGAACAACATCATCAGCACGAACTTCAGATAGAAGATGATGATGTTGTTCAGAAGAACAATGAAAGCTCCACAACCAAAACAACCAGCTCAGAGAACGAAACACCACCACAATCATCCACCTGAGCTACAAGTTTTCTCCACCATCTCAAAAATTGTTAGACCTCGAAGCACTGATAGACGGCCATTTCGTCCTAGTGTATAAATAAGACTCGTCATCAGTGCGCATCCATGACTCCTGCTACCCCCACAGAGTTCGAACCCAGGACCTTCGGTCGCCTAAAATCTGGACCACTGGGCCCGCTATCCAACGGTGTTAATGTCTAACTCTGTTTGATCAAGGGATTTTGTGCGACAATCAAATATCTATCTCTCTATGTCAGTGTCAGTAGAAAAATCAACTCTCCCGATGAAATTCACCACCTACTATTATGGATCAAGGAATAAAAAAAATGCATCATTTATTGTTTGTTTAAATAAATAAAATAAAAATCAACAACAACAACAACAAACAGATTACGGTGGACACAGAGAATGGCCAAAGTAAAGTAATCTGCTTACAGGATGATTGAACAAGCAGATAATATCTATGATATATATATATATATATATATATATATATATATATATAATATATAATATATATATTTGACATATACGATATTATGCAATCAATGTATCAAGGCGGTATTGAGTACCTTGTATACACAATATATATTTATCATTCAGCAGTAAAAGAAAAAAAACGACATTTGAGAGTAGCTAAGAAAAAAAACGTAACAATAATAATCATAATACTAATATGAACAGACAGATCAAGTTTGCTCGGATCGATAAAATATGAAAAAAAAATGGCATCAAGAATGAATGAATGTAAAAAAAAGTGTGAATCAAATGATGTTTGTAAAAAAAAAAAGAAATACGAGAAGTATAAAAGGGAAATGCATTCATGATTCATGTTTGAAAGATTGTCAAATAAGAAAAAAAAAGAAAAAAGCACCTATCTGTTTTTAAAAAGCATACATATATATATGTATATAAATGTAATTAAGTAGTATATATATAAGCATCAAATTAAATTATTTGTACAAATATATATAAAGAAGGAAAAATGTCAGATTCAACAAGTGAATAAGTTAAATAGGATAAAGGATGGATGGTGTTTTCATTTAAAGGAATGTATATATACTTGTAGGGGAAGACTTTGTACTATTATTCCTCTAATTATATGTTGTAATTAGTGTCATAAACATTGTATGAGGGAGAAGAAGAGATTTACATTGCCTGTCAATCAATCAATCAATCAGTCTTATCTGATCGTTTCATCAGATGAATATCGGTTCTTAAAGGATTTAAAGTAAGATCTAGAGAATAGAAGAAAAGTAAGACAAGACAATTTTTTGTAATGGATGTTAATGATCAAAATTGATTAAAGGAAATTAATTAACTAATGTTTTCAGTCAGTCAGTCAGATGCAATGTAGAACTTTGTACGTAAGTACATCAGTTCATGTTGCCATACCACATTAGCATAGAGATGTCATTGTCAAGTCAAATCCAATAGTAGAAGAGGTAGGTAAAGGTATTAGAAGTAATCAGAGAGGTTAGGATTAGAAGATATTCAAGAAGTATGATTCAGTGAGATAAGGTTAGAAAGTCAAAACTAGAAATGTTGAAGAATCCAGAAGATTAGGATTTGAAAGAACACAAAGAATAAATGCACCTGCGCCATTGCGAACGATTTTGAGCCATGTCATTCAAGGTCTCTAACCATCGATTATTATCATCTCGCCGACCCCAACCAGGTAGTCGACAATTACCATAACTAATGTTCTACTGGTTAGAGACTTTGAATGACATGACTCAAATTCGTTTGTGATGGTGCATGTGCGTCCACTCCTTGTGTTCACTCATATTCTTATCTGGATTATACTCCTTGAATATAATATCTTCGATCCCTAATCTTTCCGATTACTGCTAATACTTCTACTACCTCTAATAATATGGGATTGAATTAAACAATTGCATCTCTGTGTGCGAATGTGGTGGTATGACAACTTGAAATGATGTACGTACGTACAAAGTTCTACGTTGTAGCTGATTGACTAACTAATGTTCTACTGCTACTTAAACCACATGAAAAAAGTGTTGACTACATTCTATCGATCTACTACTACTGTGGTGTGTGCTACTTATACGAACGATATAAGTAGTATAAGAATGGACGTAAAAGAAGAAGTCTCACGGTCAGAAGAGGAAAACGGAAAGCAAATAGAGCAAAAGCAAGAAATAAATAGAGCACCGACAGGAAGTAAAGGAAGCAACAGCAGGAATGGAAGAAGGCTGGAGCGTTGGAAGTCAGGACTCAAAGATGGTATGCAAATAGAGCGTTCAATGTGATGGTTTCGTTTTTAGTTGACTAAGAGTGTAAATTTGCCAAATACAATCTATCGAGCCTGCCTCAGTCTTCTCAATTGATGATTGTTTATGTGGAGAAGAAACATCATGAATTTTGAATATAGAACTGCATATTTATTGATTAAACAAAGTATTTTTAAAACTACTAATTCATTTATTCATTTTTGAACTATATGTTTTATTTTACTTTATGATGACTAGTGTGTGTGTGTGGTTATAGAAACCTTTAGCCAACTAACTACTTGATTATCAAAGCCAAGAGTAAAGTAGGTAAGTAGGTGCAGAACAAAGTTTGAACCTCTAATCGGATAATTCAAAAGTTTACTGTTTTAATCATTGAACCATACATACTACTAAACTTAGACTACTAGTAAATAATTTCACTATTTGGCCTACTTCATAGTTCAGATTAGTTGCTTGTGATTCGTTATTACAAAGTAATTAGAGTGGAATTAGCGATGATGTTACTGTGTTAGATCGATAGAGTTTAGTTTAGGATTAAAGAGTAAGATATTGTAGTGTTAGCACACTTTTCAGTGTACAGTTCGAACGTTCACAGTTAGGTATATATATGTTGTCTTTTTATGATTTCATACACATCTTTTTGGTATGACTGTTCCATCAAGTCTAGTGGTTTCAGAAAAAAAAAACATGTATTACGCTTTTCACCAATGTAGTCAGATGGTAGAGAGAGATAAATGTACATCATTTCAAATGATTGTGGACGCGTTACCGGAGCAAAAGGTCCCCCCGACCCCAGCAGAAATCCTAATGATTAGAAGACTGAAAACAATGCACAGCCTGATGCATTTACTCAGATGAAGAAATTGGTAGTGAGAGACAGAGAGAGAGAGAGCACTACTGTTTGAGTTGTTTGATGGCCAAGTTTAAAATATCTTACTCTAGTGCACACTTATATAAATTATTAAGAGATTAAATTCTTAGCTATACAAATTAAAACTTCTGAGATGGTGGAGAAAATTTGTAGCTCAGGTGGATGATGGTGATAAAGTTTATGTTATCTAAAAACTGAATGTTTTGATTGAAGGAGGAGGTTTCATTGTTTTTCAGAATAACATGAGACAGAAGAAGCGAAGTATTCGAATTTCTCGACATGTATGACTTGTGAGCTGGTCCAGACCTGTCACGCAGACGAAGCTGAGTGAACACATCAATAATTAGCAATCAAACGCCATGACATTTCTTCCCTTATACCGACAACTATGGATATACTACATACGATTGGAAC
>OX103974.1:6321372-6341926 GCA_944470395.2 Schistosoma turkestanicum
CACCTGCATTTGAAAACTGGACGGTCTTTTCATTTTAGAATGGGGATTCATCAGCAGCAAGAAAGAAATCGAATCCAAGACTTACGATCTCAGGCGTGAACACCTAACCTCTGGATCACTGAGCCATAATCATCCAAAAGGCGTTGATGTTTAACTTCAATAAATCCATGATATAGCGCGACCTCATTGTATTCACTGAGTAATTGTCTCACACCTAACACTGTTGAACTCTACTGGTCACGGCTACTCACTAGAACTCCAACACCTCATTAACCGTCGGATTCCGGTTCAGTGATCTAAAGGTTAAGCATTCATGCAACAGGCCGAACGTCCTGAGTTCGATTCCCGTCTGCGCGGTCGTGGATGTACACTGCTGATGAATTCACATACTAGGATGAAATTGCCGTCCAGTGCTTTCAGGTTTCCAGTAGTAGTCTAACAATGATTTATCCATGATTTCAATGAAAATCAACAATCTCCACAACCCTATGATGACAAGGTATGAATAATTGATTCATTGAAATTCAGTAAAATGATTGACATTTTTAAAATTATTCAATAAATAAGCTGATGGAAACCATATCCAAATCTCAGGTAAATTAGATGAAATTATTCATTTCAAATATGACACAACGATTCATTCGATAAGAAATGATTTATGAAGAATAGAAAATAGAGAGTTCCCATATTTTGCTACTGTTGAAATAAGATAAGTTCGAATAGAATATATATAAGTATATATTTATCATGAAATCATAGCTAATTTATGCTATATATGTACACTTAATCATTATTCGTCCATTTGGCACTGGGTATGTGTTTTGCAATCCAAGCTGGTTAAAGTCTATCTTTCTTGCTACCGAACTCTTGAAATTCGTATCTTCGGCTGTCAACTATGGCAACTTCCGAGCGACTCTATGTCGTATACTACTTTTATATGTAGCCTTGAGAGTAGCATCTATCATACTATGATAACAAGTATTAATATCATCACATAGAGACCAAATCTAAACAACGAAACTGAGTGTAAAGCATTGCGAAAAACGTTAGGCATAAAATCGAAAATTAGGGCCTTTATCAAGTTAGTTCTGGGTATCTAACATCCCCAATCTCTGCGTTAATGTAATATGGCAACTTGAACTGATGTACGTGTACATAGGAAGTTCTACGTTGTAACTGACTGACTAAACTGTAAACTGTTCTATTTACTACAGATTAACAATATTTATGTTTTCGTTCATGAGTTGACCAGTTGACCTTGAGATTACATTTCCCACTCGGAAAATCCTGGACTGTTGTTGATTGATGTATTATTTTAGTACGCTATTTTTGTGGCTCTCACAAGGAACTTTCCACCTTGTATAAATAAACTCGATTTGTGTGCTTGTCAACCTTGTATTCCTGAGTGATTGTAGAATACACTTTCTACACCATCTCAAGACTTATTCCTCTACTTAGTGGGGCCTTTAGACGCTCGGATTAGAGTAGCCTATCGTGTCACTGGATCATTTATCTTTGCTCTCGTTTACCGACTACGGTGAACTCGGAATAGTTTCGAGCATATCAATTGACAAACATAACATAGTAGAGATAGTTGAAGTATTAGCGGTTATGGAGTAGATTAGTGTTCAAAGATATCATTGAAGAAGTATAATTCAGTGAAATAAGTTTGCAACTAATAATGAATGCCGAATCAAAATGAGCTTATTGCTGACTACTAAACATTTATTAATGTATTAGATAAGTGATTTAGAATTTGAAGTGATAAGTACTATATTAGAGTTCTCATATGAGTAATTAGTACTAGTGTGGTGTGTGCTACTTATACGAACGATATAAGTAGTATAAGAAGGGACGTGAAAGAAGAAGTCTCACGGTCAGAAGAGGAAAACGGAAAGCAAATGGAGCAAAAGCAAGAAGTAAATGCAGTACCAACAGGAAGTAAAGGAAGCAACAACAGGAATGGAAGAAGGATGGAGTGTTGGAAGTCACGACTGAAAGATGGTGTGCAAATAGAGTGTTCAATGTAATGTTTTCGTTTTTAACTAACTCAGCGTGTAAATTTGCCTCAGTATTCTCAATTGGTGTCGCTGCCTCTACATAGGATGAAGATCACATGGCCTCGGGAGTTTGAAGACGGAGATGTAAGGAGCTTCTTGAAGAAGTTCGAAGCCGTGGCGAAGCTGGTAGGAGTCAAGGAGCAGAGGGCGAAGGCGGTGGTGTTGGGGACTCTACTAAGAGGCAGGGCGAGAGCGGTGTACGATGGTGTGGGGGACGCTGACTGTGAGGTGATGACGGAAAGGCTGCTGGTGGAGTTCGACAGCCCAGCGGATAGGCAGGACGTACTGCAGAAGTTCCGAGAGGCGAGACTGACGGTGGATGGAGACCCCCTCGTGCTGGCTGTGGAGTTGATAAGATTGCTGCGCTGGGGTCTGCCGAATTTGGATGAGTCGCAAGCACAGCTGCTAGCGCCGCAATTCATTGAAAGTGTGCCTGCAGAGGTTGCCCAACAGTTGAGACTGGTGAACGCCGCACAACCAATGGACGTCACCGAACTGGCAAAAGTAACGAGACAGCTGATGAACCCAACAGTCGCCTCGGTGGCGTGTGAGAGACAGGCGGATGATGTCACGAAGAAGATAGGAGAGTTACAGCGCGAGGTGACAGCGTTACGAATAAAGGGTGGAAGAAATAATAAATGCTATATTTGCGGAGGAACCGGGCATTGGAAGAGGAATTGCCCAACAAAACGAAAACATTACATTGAACACTCCATTTGCACACCATCTTTCAGTCGTGACTTCCAACACTCCATCCTTCTTCCATTCCTGTTGTTGCTTCCTTTACTTCCTGTTGGTACTCCATTTACTTCTTGCTTTTGCTCCATTTGCTTTCCGTTTTCCTCTTCTGACCGTGAGACTTCTTCTTTCACGTCCCTTCTTATACTACTTATATCGTTCATATAAGTAGCACACACCACACTAGGATATAGGTACACTTAAAAAACTTATGCATACCAATGAACAGAAGATATTACAAACAACAACAGATGAAAATATTATTCTTTTTTTCCCGTACTGTTTGGAATCTAATAACTTACAATTCGAAATACATAAGTCAGTTAACTTCAACCTAGAACTTGGCACATATATACATCAGTTCAAGTTGCCATATCACATTAACACACAGAGATACGATTATCAATTCAAATCCCATAGTAGTAGAAGTATTAGCAGTTACGGAGAAGATTAGAGTTCCAATATATTATTCAAGAAGTATAATTCAGTGAGATAAGGTTAGAAAGACAAAGGTGGAGGTGATGAAGAATCCAGACGACTACTAATAACTGAGAGAAGCCAACAAATGGATGCACCTGCGCCATTGCAAACGATATTGAGCCATGTCGTTAAAGGTTTCTCTAACCATCGATTTCTATCGTCTCGTAGAACCCAACTAGGTAGTCTACACTTACTAACATGGCTTAGTTCACTTGTCAGTGACTTCATGGAATTGGTGTCATGTTTTGGTTTGGTCGTCCCTAGCTTTCTTTCAGTCCTTAGGTAACTAAATTTGGACAACAGTTATATAATAATAATAATAATAATAATAATAATAATAATAATAATAATAATAATGACGACAAAGATCACCTTTTTTTCAGGACATCAGTGAATCATCATTATTCACACAATTAACTACATTAATTATTAATGTAAATACAACATTGTATTTCTAATGAAAACAAAAAATTAATTAAAACTAACACTATTCACAAAATTCAAATGAAATGGGTTTTTTGTACAGACCTAGTTGAAATGTTTTCTTTTCTAAGGCGGAGGTAATTATGTATGATACAAACATGGATCGATTTCACAAAGGAGGGGGATATTAATCATTATTAAAAACACCAAGTAGCTGTTTTTTCATTGTTTATTGCAACAAAGACACTAATCGATAACGACTATCAAGTACAACATTTTAAAATAACTAAAAGAAAAAATGACTATTACTGTTACGATGTATCGTTACTAATTTCAAAATGTAATCTAGACAATTGCGAGACGATAGTCACTAATGGGTTAGAGACCTTGAATGAGATGGCTCAGAATCTTTTGCAATGGTGCAGGTGCATCCACTCTTTGTGTTCTCTCTAATTCTAACCTTCTGAATTACTCATCATCTCTATCTTTCTCGAATCATATCTTCGCTCCCTAATCTTCTCTTGATTACTGCTAATACTTCTACTTTCACTATCACTCTTGGATTTGAACTGACAGTTGCGTCTTTGTGCTGATGTGGTATGACAACCTGAACTGATGTACGTACGTACGTACGAAGTTCTGCGTTGTATCTGTTTGTCTGTCTAGACAATTTAGTGTAATGAAAATAAACAGAAACACTATAACCAAGTACATATATATATATATACATTACGAATGGAAAGACAAATAAGATTGTCAAATCAATATTAAATTTTCAATAGAAACATATGCTTACATAATTTTTAAACATTAACAAAGACAGTCAAAACACAATCAAGCAAGGAAAGAGACACAGAGAGAGAGACAGAGAAATAACGATGATTCACTAGAAGAAGAATTAATCATAAACATAAACACCAATTAAAACAAATGAATCACCATTCATTCATTCAGTGTACTTTTCTCCTTTTTCTAATATAATATAATGTGATATGAGTAGGCTTTGATAGTGACTAGGAGTGAAATTTTCAGCTATTTATTTACCGACTACTCATCAGTTAGTTACAAATGTACTCAAACAGCTGAGTTGATGTTTGTTTGCATTGAAACTTGAACACGGTAGCGTTTGCTTTCAAATGCTCAATTCGTTTTAGTCAATTAGCTAGAAAAATTCATATATATCCACTGGTTTATGCAACAAAGTGGATTTTATTTGTAAGTGATGTGTTAAATGTTCCCCCATTGATATGATGGATTGTAATCAATCAATCAATCAATCTCGATTGGCGACCAAACAAAAGATAAATGTACACAAATTCATGTCAAAGTGTGGTGTACGCTACTTATGTTCACATAAGTAGTATATGATGTCAAATGGAAATCAAACGTCCGACAGCAAAAGATAGAGAAGGAAAGAATGAGAACAGAAGGTGATTCGTGTAGGTAACGTAAAGTAAGGAACTGAAATCTGAACAGTTTAAATGAAAGAACACTGAAATCTGAAACAAATAAGGATTAGTTTGCAAATGATGATTTCACGGGAAGGTTTTGTAAATATGCCTGACAACTTTAATATTGGTTTAAATATATTGTTGATGTCCTCACCTGGGTTTTCGTGCACAACAATAGTATTAAAGTTAGGCTTTTTATAAAATAGACGAAATTAACAATAAATGTCAAATAGGCGATACACATATAGTGAGTGCATAACGGGACATACAATAGGCATTGAATGTTTATTCGTATAATAGACCCATCTTGTTCCGAGATAGTCCCGCTAACAGTCGGATTTCTAATACCAGTTTCCTTGATAATCCTGAATATTTGTCTACTATTACCTATTGCTAGTGCCTTTTCCATCTGTTTTGCTTTCACTACTCACCAGTGCTCATGATCATCGCGTAGACCTTTTTACAGTTTGCGCTTAAGCTGCCTCCACTCCTCATCGTGTTCAGAACAAGGCAGGATGAGTTTCCAAGCATGTATCAGTTAAGTAGATGTTACTGAAATCCACTAATTCTCCCTAACCTTTTGACTTGAGTACACAAATTGAAGAGTATGGACAAGGAATATCAAGGACGAGATGTTTACATAATAATATTTAAAAACTGACAGACAGATAGACACAACGCAGAACTTCGTTCATACGTACATCATTTCAGAGTGCCATACCGCATAAGCATAAAGACGCAACTGTCAGTTCAAATGCAATAATAGTAGACATACTAGAAGAATTAGCAATAATAATGAAGATTAGGGAGCGAAGATACGATTCAAGAAGTATGATTCAGTGAGATAAATTTAGGAAGAGATGATAGAGGTGATGGGGAAATCAGAAGATTAGACTTTGAGAGAAAACAAAGAGTGAATACACCTGAGCCATTGCAAACGATTTTGAGCCATGTCGTTCAAGGTCTCTAACCATCGATTATTATCTCCTCATGGACTCCAACCACGTAGTCTACACTTACCAACATAACTCAGTTCAGCTGTCAGAGACTTTGTGCGTTTGTGCCATGTTTTGGTCTGGCCTCCCCTAGCTTTCTTCCAACCTACTCAAACACCACAAAACATAGCTCATCGAGGCAGTTGGTGGTTGAGAATTCGTAACACATGTCCCAACCACCTCAACTGATGGAGTTTCAGTACTTCATCTGTCGACCTGAAATCCTTACTTAGCACCCGTTCGCTAACAACAGCATTGCGTACTCAGTTGCCCAGGATACACGAGCAATGCTTCGGAAACACCTATGATCTAATACTAGTAACCTACAAATATCCTCTACTCTTACTAGCCACATTTCACAGGTATAAAGTAGGACGGAGCTAACTACTGCGCAGTACACTAGTTCTTTGATTAGCAAACGGGTATCTGGCCTGCATCATAGGTGAAGCAAGTTGGCAAAAGCCAATCGAGCTTTCCGTATCCGTGCTAAGATTTCGTCACAAACCATCAGATACGGTCGGGAATATTTAAAAGGCAAACTTCTGTTATGTAATTATTATTATTATTATTATTATTATTATTATTATTAATGCCATTATTTTATCAATTCAAATCACCAAATATCAGCTGAAATGCAAAATTATTCATGAATGAATGAATGAATAAATATATATGTTTTAACATGCATGAATTAACAAGGATACAATTTTTCTAAAATAAAAAAAACAAAATAAAACAAACTTACAGAATCTAAACTTTTCAACTGGAAACCAATTGATCGGTGATTATGATTATAATTATTATTCAAAAACATATTGATACATTTCCATATTAATTGTAAAATTAATGGTAATTTTGTACTGACTAATAAACTTGTACAACATTCAAGAATTAGTGAAATATTCTATTAGGAAAAAAAAGAGAATAACACATAGAGGTTGTATATTATTATAATTTGTCGGTCATTTAGTCAGTTGAAACGTAGAACTTCGTACGTATGTACATAAGTTCATGTTGCCATACCACAACATTAGCACAGAGACGCAAATGTCAAATCAAATCCCATAGTGATAAAGATAGTAGAGGTATTAATGGTAATGAAGAAGACTAGGGTTTGAAGATATTATTGTTCAAGAAGTATAATTCAGTGAGATAAGATTAGAGAGACAAAGGTGGAGGTGCTGACGATTCCAGAAGATTAAGATTTGAGATAGCACAACGAATGGATGCACTTGCGCCATTGCAAACGATTTTGAGCCATGTCGTTCAACGTCTCTAACCATTGGTGACTTTCGTCTGGCGGACCCCAACCAGGTAGTTTACATCTACCAACATGACTCAGTCCACTTGTCAGTGACTTCATTATTATAATTTAAGATAAGATGAGATGAGATGAAATGAAATAATAACTCGTTAGGAGCTTGTTTTGAATTTTTTTTCTTCCATGACTCTTTCAGATGACGTGAATTCATTGAACATAATCACAAACAAATAAGATATTTCACATATTTGAAATCATCAATCAATCATTGTGAGACCATCATTAGGCATGACCAGTGAAGTTCAACCCTATGGGGTGTAGGCAATAACTAACGAAGACAAATGGATGAGGTTGCACAAAATCCCTAGATCAATCAGAGTTAGACATCAACACCGTTCGATGCCGTCCGGCTCAGTAGTACAGAGGTTAGGCCTTCGCACTCAAGACCGAAGGTCCTGGGTTCCAATCCTGCGAGTAGCATCAGTCGTGGATGCCCACTGCTGATGAGCCCGACCGCAGCTGCTACCTTGACGCGGCGGTCGGGCTAGCCTATCGTGATGACCCAACCGAGCTATACTGGCTTGAACATATATTCCTCAAGGTTCTACCATGCCAGACAGGTCGATTGGAGAACGATGAGACTAAAAGCAGCTACTCAAGGTCTGAGGGCGAAGTCGTACTGTTGACTGCAGAGGGGTGTGACAGCAGTAAGGTGTTTCCCTCGGACAACCAGCATCTGCAGCGATGCTGCCTTCTCACAAGGAAGGAAGGGTCAGAAAAGGTCGACCCTAAAAATGTCACACCTCACCCTACCTCACGGATTTCCGTCTCCGGCGGTGTGGGTGCCCACTAAGGGCCTTTAAGAACGGAGCTAATCCTCAAAAAACCCTTCATAAAAAGGCCGTGCGTGACCGGCCTCAAGCAGTTGTCCCTTGGGCTCTGCGGTCACGCACCCAGGTCTCTAAGACCAACACTAATCTATTTTCCTTTTCAGGTTTATCAAGAAACAACCTTCCAAGGTGTGGGCAGCCGGGAAGTGACAACCGCCCTCATACCCGTAACAGCACGCGAGACCAATCTGGTCGAAATCAAATCTTTCCTACACCCCCTAGTACCTCTCTTATCTCCACGACTAACTCTTCTCACATTCATTTATCACAGTGCACAGCTAATGCAGACGATATGAGTTCGCGAAACGTCGTTCCTGGTCTCCTTAAACCCCGCTCTAGAATACATGTTGGAGCATTTAATGTACGGACATTGTGTCAAATAGGGCAACAGGCTTCCTTAGCTAGGACTTTAGAATCTCGTGCCATCGATGTATGCTGCGTCTCGGAAACGCGCATACAGGATCCTAGTAAAATTATTAATCTGACTTCACCTTGCCAAAATAAAGAAGCAGCACGATTTACTCTTCGTGTATCCGGTAGCCTTGATGCTGCTTCCAGGGGTCTTGCTGGCGTAGGCATAGCATTGAGTCGTAGAGCTGAACAATCTCTCCTTGACTGGATCCCAGTAGATAGTCGCTTGTGCGCTGTCCGACTAAATGGGACAGTAAGGACTCGGAAAAATAAGGACACTCGCCGTTGCCTCTTCATCGTATCTGCCTATGCCCCCACTGACTGCAGTTCAGACGAGGTTAAAGATGAGTTTTACAGAAAGCTTTCGGACCTCCTCCAAAAAGCTAGGCGCTCTGATATAGAATTGATGGCTGGTGACTTTAATGCTCTAGTAGGTAGACTAAGTGAAAATGAAAGACACCTAGGTGGATGTTATGTTGTCGCGGCTCAGAGAACAGACAATGGTGACCGTCTGTTGCAAGTATGCTCAGACAACCGCCTATTCTTAGCAAACACTAACTTTAGGCATAAGGAAAAGCATCTGTTGACCTGGCGACCTCCAAAGTCGTCTCAACGTTGGACGCAACTAAATCATATCGCCATCAGCAACCGATGGAGGGGTTCGATAGAGGACTGTCGCTCGTTCTGGGGCACATGCTTAGATTCAGATCATGCCCTAGTGCGAGCGCGTATTTGTTTGAAGCTTACTGGGCGTAGGAAAGACACCGTAAGAAAGCCTCTTAGGGTTTTTCTCAATGATAATAAGGCGAAGAATATATTTCAGGAACAACTAGAAAGACAGTTAGGCGACCATTTAAGCGATTCCCATCCGGAGGCAGGTTGGAATGATATCAAAAAGGCTGTGGAAACAGCAGTGATATCTGCTAGTAAGGTTGACCATAAGGCTAGAATGAAACCGTGGATCTCAGTAGCATTCACCGATCTGATGAATGCCCGAAAACTCATCCCACCTGGCTCTGAACATGATGAAGAACGAAGTCAGCTTAGGCGCAGACTTATAAAAAGCCTACGTAACGATCGCGAACAGTGGTGGGTGGCGAAAGCAAAAGCGATGGAAAAGGCAGCGGCGATCGGCAACAGTAGACAACTTTTCCGACTTATCAAGGAAACTGGTATTAGGAATCCTAGTGTAAGTGAGACTATCTCGGAAAAGGATGGTCTTATTATCCATTTTCAATCCAGGAGATTGGACCGATGGGCAGAACACTTTAGGGATCAGTTCAACTGGCCTCGAGCCACTCTTCAGTTACCCACGATCTCCAGTCATCCTGAATGGCAAATCGACGTAAGTCCCCCTAGTCTTAATGAAGTTGAAAAAGCGTTAGGAAATCTGAAGCGAGGACGAGCTGCAGGTCCTGATAGACTGACCCCTGAGATATTTAAGGATGGTGGTCCAGTTTTAGCAGCTAGGTTGACTGAGATCTTAGGTAGAATCTGGGAACTGGACGCAATCCCATCCGACTGGTCTCAATCCTTGATCGTCCCAATCTATAAGAAAGGACAAAAGTCTTCTTGTGACAATCACAGGGGAATAAGTCTAACTAATATAGATTCTAAAATATTGGCCTCAGTAATACTTCGACGCTTAACGAAAGCTCGTGAAGAGCAAACTCGAGAAAACCAATCTGGTTTTCGACCTGGACGTGGTTGTATAGACCACATTTTCACACTACGACAGGTCCTGGAACACAGACACACATTTAGGCGTCCTACAATAGTTGTTTTCCTGGACCTAAAAGCGGCATTTGACTCAGTGGATCGTGAGGTTCTGTGGCAGTGTCTGTCATTGAAAGGTGTACCAATAAAGTACATTAACCTTATACAAGCTCTCTACTCAAACACCACTGGTCGAGTGAGAGCTTATGGCGAACTGTCACCGGAATTCTCTACTTCAAGTGGTGTCCGTCAGGGATGTCCACTTTCTCCATTCTTGTTTAATTTTATCATAGACATGCTCCTAGAAATAACCTTATCCTCGTCTGAATTTTCAGGAGTAGACCTTTTACCAGGTGGCTCGCTTATTGACTTAGAATATGCCGATGACATAGTCCTACTTGGTGAAGAAGCTGACAAAATGCAGAGTCTTCTGACTACCCTAAGCAACAATGCAAGCATGTTCGGGATGCGGTTTTCCCCCTCGAAATGCAAAATGTTGCTTCAGGATTGGGTTTCATCGGCACCTGAACTAGTGATAGGGAGTGAAGTAGTCGAACGTGTTGACCGCCTCACTTATCTGGGGAGTCTCATCAGTGCTGATGGCCTGGTGACTGACGAAATCTCAGCGCGGAAACAGAAGGCTCGATTGGCTTTTGCCAACCTGCGTCACTTATGGCGTAGGCGAGATATCCGTTTGCTGACTAAAGGACGAGTGTACTGCGCAGTGGTTCGCTCCGTTCTCCTATATGGCTGTGAAACATGGCCAGTGAGAGTAGAAGATATTCGTAGGTTACTGGTTTTCGATCATAGGTGTCTTCGAAGCATTGCTCGTATATCGTGGGACACCCGAGTGAGCGACGCTGTTATTAGGAATCAGGTGCTATGTAAGAATGGCAGATCAGTAGATGAAGTAATGAAACTTCATCAGTTGAGGTGGTTGGGACATGTGTTGCGTATGCCTAACCACCGACTGCCTCGACGAACTTTGTTTTGTAGTGTAGGAGTAGGTTGGAAGAAAGTTAGAGCTGGCCAGATCAAAACATGGCAGAAATCCATGAAGTCATTGACTAGTGGACTGAGCCATGTCGGTAATTGTCGACTACCTGGTTGGGGTCCGCGAGATGATAATAATCGATGGTTAGAGACCTTGAATTACATGGCTCAAAATCGTTCGCAATGGCGCAGGTGCATTTATTCTTTGTGTTCTCTCGAATCCTAATCTTCTAGAGTCTTCAACACCTCTAGTTTTGACTTTCTAAACTTTTCTCATTTAATCAACTTCTTGAATAATATCTTCTGATCCTAACCTCTCCGATTACCTCTTATACCCTTACTAACTCTTCTACTATTGGATTTGAATTGACAATTACATCTCTGTGCTGATGTGGTATGGCGACATGAACTGATGTACTTACGTACGAAGTTCTACGTTGCAACTGACTGACTGACTGACTGCTGATGAGTCCCATACTATAGGACAAAACGGTCGTCTTTCAGTGCTTCAAGGTTTCTAATGGCGGTAGTCTAACAATGATTGATTGATGGTTTCAAATGTGTAAAAACAATGATCTCCACAACTCTACTTGAGAATAAAATATTACAATATCATTTACAACACCAAACTGAACTTCACGACAATGTATTTGTGTTTCAGCTTTAATATTCAAACACAAATGACATTAAAATCATGAATCGATCAATGTTAGACCATCATTAGAAACCTGGGAGCGCTGAAAGACGGCTGTTTCGTCCTAAAATGTGACTCATCATCAACGTCCTATCAGGAAGGTCCGAGTTCCGAATCATGCAGGGGTGCAGGAGTCGTGGATGTGCTCTGTTGATGAGTCTCATAACAGGACGAAACGGCTGCCCAGTGCTTACAGGTTTCTATTGGATGGTCTAACATTGATCGATTCGTGATTTCCAATGTGTAACTTAACAATCTCTACAACCCCATAATATAAAGTAGTACTGCTGACTGCAGAGGGGTGTGAAAGCAGTACGGTGTTTTCCCTCGGACAACCAGCATCTGCAGCGATGCTGCCTTCTCACAAGGAGGGGAGGGTTAGAAAAGGTCGACCCTAAAAATGTCACACTTCACCCTACCTCACGGATTTCCGTCTCCGTCGGTAAGGGTTCCCACTAAGGGCTTTTAAGAGCGGAACTACTACCCAAAAAACTTTTCATATGAAGGCCTTGCGTGACCGGCCTCAAGCAGTTGTCTCTTGGACTCTGCGGTCCCGCTCCAAGGTCTTCAAGACCAACACTAATCTACCTTCTTTTTCAGGATCCTCAAGAAACACCCAACCACGGTGTGGACAGCCGGGAAATGACATTCCCCCTCATACCTGTAACAGCACGCGAGACCAAAAATTGGTCAAAATCAAAAGAAACATTCATCTATACACTATTTTCCACTTTTCTCACGAAGACCTGTAAAACAAAACAATCTTACCTCATTAATAAGTTTCAATTCTTCAATTAGAGTGAATTTTATGAGATTACCATGTAATAAATTCAATAGATAAGGCCAATGCGGTTGATTGTTATAATTATTAGTAGTATGATTATCATGCATGAATAATTCTTCAATATTCAATTGATTAAAATAATTTTGGCATAGTTTTTCTATTCGATTAAATAATTCAATAGTTGATGAATTCTTCATCATAAAACTATTATTATTATTATCATGAAGATTTTCTGTTAAATAATGCAATTCATTTAATAAGCATTGTGTAGTCGTTGGATTCAATGTTAAACGGAACAAACAATCAATTAATTTTGATTTCAATAAACTATTTTCACATTGATTATCATTTTCATCATGATTATTGTTGACTGTTGATGCTGGTGCTGGTGCAGTTGCTGCTGCTGGTCGTGATTCATTGGTTTTTGGCATGGATTGATAGTGATGATCATCAGCAGCAGCAGTAGAAGTGGATGTTAAAAGTCCAATTTTATGCAAATCATGAACAAACTTTGATTGTCTAGCAGAAAATAAGTGGAGAAGAAAAATAAATCTATACAGAACAAGATAGATAAGTAATATTTTTTTAACACTTTGAAACCATCAATCAATCATTGTCAGACTACCGCCATTAGAAACCTAGAAGCACTGAATGACGGCTGTTTCGTCCTATAGTATGGGACTCATCAGCAGTTGGGCATCCACGACTCCTGCTACTCGCAGGATTGGAACCCAGGACCTTCGGTCTTGAGTGCGAAACGCCTAACCTCTGTACCACTGAGTCGGCCGGCATCGAACGGTGTTGATGTCTAACTCTGATCGATCTACGGATTTTGATAATATCACGTGATTTTATTGTTAGGATGAAGTATGGGAACAAGAAAAATTTCAGATCCAATTTCAATTGTTATATTACTGGATGCTTGAATATTGAATCCAGTCGATAATTTTACCATTCTATCATTCAGTGATGAGACTTCACCTTTTGATTTTTAGTAATTTTTTTTATAAAAATTAATAATTGGCACAGGTTTTACTAAAATTTAAATACGTTTCACAACTATATAAATTCACCCTCAATTGGCAACGGTCATTTGACATTGATTTTCAGGAGAACCAAACACTGCCCAAGTGGTAACTCTATAAAAACGTGGACACTACAGCTAGATCCTATGGCGCAAGCACATAAGTACCTGAAACCCTGGTGGACCATTCATTCTATTTATATACACCAATACAATAAATGGTGATTATTTCCCAATCATGATCGCGTCAATCAATATGCACCGCATGAACAGGTCAACTTGACCCATTCCGCTTACGAGAATGTCATACTCATTATTATTAGCAACAGTGATATGCAGCAATACAGCACCCTAATGACAATGGTCCTCGGGAATGTTGCAAGACAACTACCGATAGTATCAATGAAATCGGTCATCCTGTAAACCGAATTTGTATATGGACTGTTAGCGAAACATACCCAAAGTAATGCCAAACCATCCACAGAGTTCATCATAACAAACCTCTGGTTTCATGGAATGCTTTCAGCTCTATATATAGCAATATAGCTTATAGTATGTACATCGTATGGTATAGGATACCAACAGATACAGCCAAACTTGACGCAAATAGGCTTAAACACTCTTATACTACCATTTGTCGCAATACTCGAAATTTTTCATTTTTCAACTGTATGAAGATCTGAGTTAGGAGGAAGTATCCGTAAAATTTAAATAAGATTCAAGTAAAATAAAATCATAGATGGCCGTGTAATTTTAGATCTATATGATGAAAAAACGGAACAATTGTTTATCCATGCAAAAAAAAGAGCACTCTGTTGATTATTGATATGAAATATGGATAAAATACAGCAGATATAGTAGGGGAGTGTCTAGAACATACATTTTGTACTCTATTTGGGATTGATTAGCTGGATATAACTACATACCGGAGTTGATATTCACTGTATTCCTTTGTCTCACACAGTGATAAAGGTACATGCCAAATAGGACAAAATGCACGTCATGGAGGAGGAATTTATTGCCAGCTACATTTCATCTAATCTATATCAACTTGTGTCATTATAATATATAGTTATATCAAGGCAATCCGTATTGGATGCCTATATGCATTAATCAAGACAGATTGAATGTCATATTCATAAAAATATCAACAATTGGATAGTCCAAACCATTCCATATTGAATTCAATGTCTTTTTGTTTCCTCAAACAGTGATGCATTGTTTTAACATATACACATGTTAGACAATTCAGCAGATGTGAAGGCGCTGATTGGTAAACAGAGGGCAGCATTTTTACAATTGAACAACATCTGGAAATCGAAACAACTATCAACAAACACCAAAGTCAGAATTTTCAACACAAATGTCACGACAGTCCTACTGTGTGGGTTGGAAACTTGGAGAACCACGAAGGCGATCATCTGGAATATACAAATGTTTATTAACAGCTGTCTACGCAAGATACTTCGTATCCGCTGGCCAGACACCATCAGTGAAAACTTACTGTGGGAGAGAACAAACCAGATTCCAGTGAAGGAGGGAATCAGGAAGAAGCGGTGGAAGTGGATAGGACACACACTGAGAAAAGCACCGAACTGCGTCACAAGACAAGCCCACACTTGGAATCCTCAAGGTCAAAGGAAAAGAGGAAGACAAAGGAACACATTACGCTGATTAATGGAGACAGACATGAGAAAGATGAACAACAATTGGACAGCATTACCAAGGAAGGCCTAGGACAGAGTACGTTGAAGAATGCTGATCGATGGCCCAAGCTCCACTAGGGGTAACAGGTGTAAGTAATTTAGACAAGAAAAACAACAACAAATTTTTAAAAAAAAAGAGATTCTTCTCACTTTCTATTCACTGAATCAGTATCATTATCCGTTTTTTCCAATGAACTGATTGATATGGAAGTTTGTTGGTGGTGTTGTTGTTTTAATAAATTCTTTAATAATTGTTTATATACATTAAACCATAATTCTGGTAATTGATTTGAATAAATATGAAAAAATTCTTCTGAATTAGTACAAATTCGTTCAGCTTTCATAGATAAATTAGCTAAATAACATGTTTTAAATATTTGATCATTGAATATACTCTCCAATGATGATGATGAAGATGATGAGATGAAGATGATGGCGGGATTAATTTTTTCATCCCATTGTTATTATTATTATCGCCATGTTGTTGATGATGATGATGATGCATAGAAAAAGAAGGTGATTGATAGGCAAATTGCCAACCAATTGGATAAATTGTAATAAATTGACCATTGAATAATAAATTATCATCATCATGATTATCTTCAATATTGAACAATTGTTTTAATGATAAATTTGAAACTAATTTAACTAATTCAACTAAATAATTTGCTGCTTGATTAGCTAATTGTTTACATGTAGTTAAATTTTGTGGGCAACAAATGGGAACTATGAAAAATCAATAAATAAACAAACAAACGAAAAAGATTAATTTTAAGCTGAAATAGTTATTGTACATTACTACTTTTTAATATATCAATCAGTCAGTTAGTCAGCTACAACATAGAACTTCGTACGAACGTACGTATATAAGTTCAGTTCAAATTGCCAAACCACGTTAGCACACACACACACACAGATGAAATTACCACCTTTTAAATCGCATAGTGGTAAAAAATAGTGGAAGTTCGAAGATATTATTCAAGAAGTATAATTCAGTGAGTCAGTCAGTCAGTCAGTTAGTTGCAACGTAGAACTTCGTACGTACATACATCAGCTGAGGTTGCCAGACCACCACATTAGCACACAGAGATTCAAATGTCCATTCAAATCCCAGAGTGATAGACATAGTAGAAGTATAAGCAATAAATTAAAAGGTGTGTATGCAGATTGATCGAGTAGGTTAGAAGAAAGCTAAGGGGGGGGCAAGACCAAAACATGACAGAAATCCATGAAGTCACTAACAAGTGGACTGAGTCATCTTGACAGATGTAGACTACCTGGTTCGGGCCCGCGATGGTTAGAGAAACCTTGAACGACATGGCTCAAAGTCGTTTGGAATGGAGCAGGTGCATCCACTCTTTGTGTGTTCTCTCAAAGTCTAATCTTCTGAATTTCTCATCACCTCTATCTTCTCTGTTTAAGTATATTTCACTAAATTATACTTCTTGAATAATATCTTCGAAACCTAATCTCTCCAATTATTGCTAATACTTTTACTACATCTACTGACTGACTGACTGCGCTGAACTGATCTAAATTACAATATTATTATCAGAAAATAGAGATGAATACTCAAGTATTAATAGTAGTGTCAGTGGTACTAAACAAAATACTCAAAGACAGTATGATTCAAGATTCATGACTAGAGGGAAGTGAGCGCTTTAACGCTAGTAGCCACCATTTTGAAGCATATTATCCAATATCTGTAACCACTGGTTATGATAGTAGAGTGGACCCTAACTAGATATTCCATATATACTTACGTGGATCAGCGCTAAAGTCACTGAAGTCATAGACTGATATCATATCTAGGTTTGACCATCTCTAGATTTCTTCTGGTCTATTCTTGTACTAGAGAACGTTTTATGCCCTAGGAGGTAGTTATTAGGGTGGGGAAACATGAAACGAGTCTCAACCACCTCGATCTACCTCAAATATTTACCTATTAACTTGTTCCTAACCTGAGCATTGTTCACTTGATTGTTCCTGAACACACAATCAATGGTTTGAAGACATTTGTGATCACAAAACCTTTTATAATTTGAGGCTATGCTTCACAGTTATAAATTAAAGCACAACAAACTGCTTCATTGTCTATCCACTACATACAGTCTTAATGATTATCGAACATAATGGTTTAAATGTCAACCCCCGAAGTGAACATAATTAAATAGTTCTACATCAGGAGCAAACAGCCATTCAATTCCTCTAGAGAATTGTATACTGCTTTGAATTATATTAACTCGTGATACCAACCAACTATTTCTCATACTAAATAAAAATTTCACCAAAAACTAACCAGATAAACATAATATTGTTTGAATGAGAGAGATTTTCAAATATATATATATATATAAGCAAAGACGACAACTTACATAAATGATTTGATTTTTGTTCTGTTATTTTTCTTTGTGGTTTTACAGGTGCTTGTTCTTGTTGTTGTTGTTGTTTTTCACACTGAGAAATTATTGATGGCTTTATGTCGGCGGGTTGAACACTTGACAAGTCTTGTTTATTACTACTACTATTACAAGTAATGTTATTATTATTATTATTACTAGTGTGGTTGTTGATGAATAACGAGATTTCAGTATCACAACCATTAATTTGAGAATTATTTGGCTGTTGTTGTTGATGTTCGTGTCGGTCATCGCGATTACCATTATAATGTTGAAATGTAGTAGTAGGATTCTCTTCCACTGACATAGTACGTGTTACTAGAGTCGGTGGATCCGATGTACTACTACTATCTGTAGTGGAGAATAAATTTTCTTTGGAATTATCAAAATGTGTTGATGTAGCCATTGTATGCAATGATTTTGTTGTTGTAGATTTAGTTTGTTGTAGATTTTGTTTTAATGCAGATATTTCTAATTCAGCTAATTGCATACTATGACGTAATTCATTGATTTGTTTATGTAATGCTGTTTCACGATTTGTAGCAGCTAATTCAAATTCACGTTTTTTCATACGTAATGTTTCGATGATACGAAGAAGTTCAGTTTCTCTAAGCTAAATTGGTTGAAAAACAAAACATAAGGCTTTATGGATTTTTCTTGTATTTGTCTACTACTATAATACTTCAAATCAATCTAAACTCGTTACAGCTCTACTTACAAGTAGTCGTCAATCAGTTGCAACGAAGAACTTTATACGCACATACATCAGTTCGAGTTGCCATATCACATTGGCAAACAGAAGCAATTATCATAGTGGTAGATGTGTGGTGAGTGCTACTTATACGAACGATATAAGTAGTATGAGAAGGGACGTGAAAGATGTCTCACGGTCAGAAGAGGAAAACGAAAACATTACATTGAACACTATTTGCACACCATCTTTGAGTCCTGACTTCCGACGCTCCAGCCTTCTTCCATTCCTTCCTGTTGGTAATACTCCATTTACTTCTTGCTTTTGCTCCATTTGCTTTTTCGTTTTCCTCTTTTGACCGTGCGATTTCTTCTTTCACGTCCCTTCTTATACTACTTATATCGTTCGTATAAGTAGCACACACCACAGATGTAGTAGAAGTAATAGCGGTAATGGAGAAGATTAGGGTTCGAACAAATTATTGAGGAAGTATAATCTAGTGAAATAAATTTAGAAATAGAAAGATAGAGGTGATGAGGAATTCAGAAGATTCACACTAAAGACAGATGATTTATGAATTAGCTTCTCCCTTTTCAAAATACAATCCGATTCGATTTTTATCATGAAGCGCATGATCAAAATATCTGTCTTCATTATAAACTTCTAGTTAGACTCTTTGATCACGGTGCGGAAAATTTAAGGAAAACTAATGATCAAGAATGTAGTAAAAAAACAACGAGTAATCAAGTGGGAGAATCAATTTTTTTTCAGGTATAGGGTTGCGAAGATTGTTGAATTTTAATGAAATCATGAACCGATCAATGTTAAATAACTATTGGAATCCTGGATGGCGGTTTCGTTCTAGCATATTCCTATATTGTAAATTTTGGTACAAAAATGCACTTAAATATTTATGCGCCACACATATCATTGAATTAGTGAGTCGGATGGGATAATCCCAATACGCCTAAACCGAAGCAAGTGATTTGCTTAGCGGGTCACTCCACAAGCCTTTTTATACACAGATCTACTCTCAAACCAAGTCAAGAAACGTTACGAAATGTAATCCAATGGAGGCCGGTCAACAACAATAGGTTCACACATTATTTGATCCCCAAGGATCATACACTTCATGTGCAGCATTCGTTTCAAATCACAGTTTTTCAACTTCTCTAGGTCAATTCTCCAAACTCACAAACGCGGTTTATGTGCTAGATATTTGATTTCCATCCTCTCCATTTCGCAAAACAATACCCCTGTCACGAGAAGGCAGTGAGTGGGACTTCTCTCATAATGGTTATGTATACTTTGTTGTTTTAGAGCGTTTCGAGAGGGAGTAGACTCTTCCCACTTTCGACCGTACCAGGGTAATGAACACAGACATCAAGATCATATGGAGTAGTGATATGTCCAAAGAATAGTCACGTTGCGATTACTATCCACAACACAAGAACACTAGGCGGTAGAGTTATATTATTCAACATTACACATGAGAACATTCATAACAGTCATAAATCTGTGAATTTTATTTTCTTTCATTTTATCTTGAATCTGATTATTGACATCCTCTCTCTTTAAGTAAAGCAACTCACCTCTCTCTTCCTCATAAACTTATAAAATAACTTGTTATCAAAAATAAATTACAATTTTATAATTATTTAACTGTATTTAATTGTATTGTTTCATTTGTTGTGTTATTTGAAATTCATGACCAATTTTTTCGGTTGTTTGTCTTTCTTAATCAGTTAAGTGGTGTTTATTGTTGTTGATGTGGTTGTAGAGATGTGTACAATTTTAAACTAGCATTTATTATGAAGAATTAAGATTTTCTTTAGGTT
>OX103974.1:6342425-6376540 GCA_944470395.2 Schistosoma turkestanicum
CGGAAAAGAGGAAGACAAAGGAACACATTACACTGATTAATGGAGACAGACATGAGAAAGATGAACAACAATTGGACAGCATTACCAAGGAAGGCCTAGGACAGAGTACGTTGAAGAATGCTGATCAATGGCCCAAGCTCCACTAGGGGTAACAGGTGGTAAGTAATTTAAACAAGAAAAAACAACAACAAATTTTTAAAAAAAAAGAGTTTCTTCTCACTTTCTATTCACTGAATCAACATCATTATCCGTTTTTTCCAATGAATTCATTGATATGGAAGTTTGTTGTTGGTGTTGTTGTTTTAATAAATTCTGTAATTAATTGGTTTATATACATTAAACCATAATTCTGGTAATTGATTTGAATAAATATGAAAAAATTCTTCTGAATTAGTACAAATTCGTTCAGCTTTCATAGATAAATTAGCTAAATAACATGTTTTAAATATTTGATCATTGAATATACTCTCCAATGATGATGATGATGATGATGAGGATGAAGATGATGGCGGGATTAATTTTTTCATCCCATTGTTATTATTATTATCGCCATGTTGTTGATGATGTTGATGATGCATGGAAAAAGATGGTGATTGAGAGGCAAATTGCCAACCAATTGGATAAATTGTAATAAATTGACCATTGAATAAATCATTATTATCATCATTATTATCTTCAATATTGAACAATTGTTTTAATGATAAATTTGAAACTAATTTAACTAATTCAACTAAATAATTTGCTGCTTGATTAGCTAATTGTTTACATGTAGTTAAATTTTGTGGGCAACAAATGGGAACTATGAAAAATCAATAAATAAACAAACAAACGAAAAAGATTAATTTTAAGCTGAAATAGTTATTGTACATTACTACTTTTTAATATATCAATCAGTCAGTTAGTCAGCTACAACATAGAACTTCGTACGAACGTACGTATATAAGTTCAGTTCAAATTGCCAAACCATGTTAGCACACACACACACACAGATGAAATTACCACTTTTTAAATCACATAGTGGTAAAAAATAGTGGAAGTTCGAAGATATTATTCAAGAAGTATAATTCAGTGAGTCAGTCAGTCAGTCAATCAGTTACAACGCAGAACTTCGTATGTACATACATCAGCTCAGGTTGCCAGACCACCCCACATTAGCACACAGAGATTCAAATGTCAATTCAAATCCCAAAGTGACAGACATAGTAGACGTATAAGCAATAAATTAAAAGCTGTGTATGCATATTGATTGAGTAGGTTAGAAGAAAGCTATGGGAGGCCAGATCAAAACATGACAGAAATCCATGAAGTCACTAACAAGTGGACTGAGTCATCTTGACAGATGTAGACTATCTGGTTGGGGCCCGCGATGGTTAGAGAAACCTTGAACGACATGGCTCAAAGTCGTTTGGAATGGAGCAGGTGCATCCACTCTTTGTGTTCTCTCAAAGTCTAATCTTCTGAATTTCTCATCACCTCTATCTTCTCTGTTTAGGTATATTTCACTAAATTATACTTCTTGAATAATATCTTCGAAACCTAATCTCTCCAATTATTGCTAATACTTTTACTACATCTGACTGACTGACTGACTGCGCTGAACTGATCTAAATTACAATATTATTATCAGAAAATAGAGATGAATACTCAAGTATTAATAGTAGTGTCAGTGGTACTAAACAAAATACTCAAAGACAGTATGATTCAAGATTCATGACTAGAGGGAAGTGAGCGCTTTAACGCTAGTAGCCGCAATTTTGAAGCATATTATCTAATATCTGTAACCACTGGTTATGAGAGTAGAGTGGACCCTAACTAGGTATTCCAGAACTACTTACGTGGCTCAGCGCTGAAATCATTGAAGTCATAGACTGATATCATGACTAGGTTTGACCATCTCTAGATTTCTTCTGGCCTATTCTTGTACTAGCGAACGTTACATAACTGAGGAGGTAGTCATGGGGGTGGGGAAACATTAGACAAGTCTCAACCGCCTCGATCGATCTCAAATATTACGACCTATTACCACCTAACCTGAACATTGTTCACTTGATTATTCCTTAATGCACGATTCAATGGTTTGAAGACATTTGTGACCACAAAAACTTTTATAATTTTAGGTTATGCTTCACAGTTATAAATTAAAGCACAACAAACTGCTTCATTGTGTATCCACTACATACAAGCTTAATGATTATCGAACATAATAGTTCCAATGTCAACCCCCGGAGTGAACATAATTAAAGAGTTCCACATCAGGATCAAACAGCCATTCAATTCCTCTAGAGAATTGTATAATGCTTTGAATCATATTAACTTGTGATACCAACCAACTATTTCGCATACTAAATAAAAATTTGACTAAAAAATAACCAGATAAACATAATATTGTTTGAATGAGAGAGATTTTCAAATATATATATATATATAAGCAAAGACGACAACTTACATAAATGATTTGATTTTTGTTCTGTTATTTTTCTTTGTGGTTTTATAGGTGCTTGTTCTTGTTGTTGGTGCTGCTGTTTATCACACTGAGAAATTATTGATGGCTTTATGTCGGCGGGTTGAACACTTGACGAATCTTGTTTATTGCTACTACTACTACTACTGCTACAATTCATATTATTATTATTATTACTACTGTCGTTGTTAATGAATAATGAGATTTCAGTGTCACAACCATTAATCTGAGAATTATTTGGCTGTTGTTGTTGATGTTGGTGTTCGTGTCGGTCATCGCGATTACCATTAAAATGTTGAAATGTAGTAGTAGGATTCTCTTCCACTGACATAGTACGTGTTACTAGAGTCGGTGGATCCGATGTACTACTATCTGTACTGGAGAATAAATTTTCTTTGGAATTATCAAAATGTGTTGATGTAGCCATTGTATGCAATGATTTTGTTGTTGTAGATTTAGTTTGTTGTAAATTTTGTTTTAATGCAGATATTTCTAATTCAGCTAATTGCATACTATGACGTAATTCATTGATTTGTTTATGTAATGCTGTTTCACGATTTGTAGCAGCTAATTCAAATTCACGTTTTTTCATACGTAATGTTTCGATGATACGAAGAAGTTCAGTTTCTCTAAGCTAAATTGGTTGAAAAACAAAACATAAGGCTTTATGGATTTTTTTTGTATTTGTCTACTACTACTACAATACTTCAAATCAATCTAAACTCGTTACAGCTCTACTCACAAGTAGTCGTCAATCAGTTGCAACGAAGAACTTTGTACGCACATACATCAGTTCGAGTTGCCATATCACATTGGCAAACAGATGCTCCATTTGCTTTCCGTTTTCCTCTTCTGACCGTGAGACTTCTTCTTTCACGTCCCTTCTTATACTACTTATATCGTTCGTATAAGTAGCACACACAACAGATGTAGTAGAAGTATTAGCGGTAATGAAGATTAGGGTTCGAACAAATTATTGAGGAAGTATAAAATCTAGTGAAATAAATTTAGAAATAGAAAGATAGAGGTGATGAGGAATTCAGAAGATTCACACTAAAGACAGATGATTTATGAATTAGCTTCTCCCTTTTCAAAATACAATCCGATTCGATTTTTATCATGAAGCGCATGATCAAAATATCTGTCTTCATTATAAACTTCTAGTTAGACTCTTTGATCACGGTGCGGAAAATTTAAGGAAAACTAATGATCAAGAATGTAGTAAAAAAACAACGAGTAATCAAGTGGGAGAATCAATTTTTTTTCAGGTATAGGGTTGCGAAGATTGTTGAATTTTAATGAAATCATGAACCGATCAATGTTAAATAACTATTGGAATCCTGGATGGCGGTTTCGTTCTAGCATATTCCTATATTGTAAATTTTGGTACAAAAATGCACTTAAATATTTATGCGCCACACATATCATTGAATTAGTGAGTCGGATGGGATAATCCCAATACGCCTAAACCGAAGCAAGTGATTTGCTTAGCGGGTCACTCCACAAGCCTTTTTATACACAGATCTACTCTCAAACCAAGTCAAGAAACGTTACGAAATGTAATCCAATGGAGGCCGGTCAACAACAATAGGTTCACACATTATTTGATCCCCAAGGATCATACACTTCATGTGCAGCATTCGTTTCAAATCACAGTTTTTCAACTTCTCTAGGTCAATTCTCCAAACTCACAAACGCGGTTTATGTGCTAGATATTTGATTTCCATCCTCTCCATTTCGCAAAACAATACCCCTGTCACGAGAAGGCAGTGAGTGGGACTTCTCTCATAATGGTTATGTATACTTTGTTGTTTTAGAGCGTTTCGAGAGGGAGTAGACTCTTCCCACTTTCGACCGTACCAGGGTAATGAACACAGACATCAAGATCATATGGAGTAGTGATATGTCCAAAGAATAGTCACGTTGCGATTACTATCCACAACACAAGAACACTAGGCGGTAGAGTTATATTATTCAACATTACACATGAGAACATTCATAACAGTCATAAATCTGTGAATTTTATTTTCTTTCATTTTATCTTGAATCTGATTATTGACATCCTCTCTCTTTAAGTAAAGCAACTCACCTCTCTCTTCCTCATAAACTTATAAAATAACTTGTTATCAAAAATAAATTACAATTTTATAATTATTTAACTGTATTTAATTGTATTGTTTTCATTTGTTGTGTTATTTGAAATTCATGACCAATTTTTTCGGTTGTTTGTCTTTCTTAATCAGTTAAGTGGTGTTATTGTTGTTGATGTGGTTGTAGAGATGTGTACAATTTTAAACTAGCATTTATTATGAAGAATTAAGATTTTCTTTAGGTTATTACTAACCCTTGTGTGAAAACACACTTCGAAATATTTTTTCCAAAAATAATTCAACTATAAATGAATATTTGCTCAATTAATTCTTAATATACTTGAATGTTTTAAAAGAGAGAGAGAGGAAGAAATGGACATTTCCACTACGCCATATAAAAGATTCAAACTAACGAAATCCAAGTTAGCTGAAATTTCATTCACTATCAAAGCAAATGATGAGGTGGTCGATTCGGTTTGTGAATTGCACCCATTTCGACCGAAAGATATTCATTGACTCTTAGGTTTTAATCATCACTGTTAAGAAAGGAATCCCTGACATGAGTTTCAAAACTCTTGTCACTTATGGTGGTGTTTTGGTTGTGAAGCTGTCAATGTTTTCCTACTGAACAACATCATCAGCACAAACTTCAGATGGAAGTGAAGTATTCGAAGTATTCTCCACGTTTGACCTGTAGCTTGTTCTGCTTCCATCTGAAGTTTGTGAGGATGATGTTGTTCAACAGAAGAACAATGAAAGCTTCACAATCAAAACATCCAGCTCAGAGAATGAAACACCACCACAATCATCCGCCTGAGCTACAAGTTTTCTCTACCATCTCTTGTCACTTAAAAATGACTGAAATACTATCATGTATAAACTTAGTAAAAAGTTAAACGATCATTCTAAAATCCACCCTTACTTTCTAACCACATGAAGGATATAATTTGAATGTATTACTACTTAACTCCGACTGAACCTCTCTAGGGTTACTGCCGGTCCCCAGACCAATTTAAGTAGGAAGATTCAGCATAGAGTTGGTTAATCCTATCTTATAAAAAGGAACTTCACTAAACAGCCCAACTAAAATAAACCAACTGATCCATTCCAAATCTCCCATAGAAGTTTAAGGGTTCTCATACAGAAAAGTTATGACTCTTCATAATGAAAGCCAGGATTATTCGGAAGGTACGCAGTCAATGCTTCTCCAGACAACTACAACAAGAATTAATATAGGCACTTGGGAATTTGCAGATATATAGGAGAACCAAAGGGGGTGCTATTTAAATAGCGGCAGAAATGGGAATAAGTATATAACACAATGAAAACAAGACGTATACCTTAATAATTCATGTCTCTTTGTACTGCGTTGTATTCATATTTCTAGATCGTTTCATAACACTTATTATTCTATCGTCGACCTAATTTATCAAGCTAATCTATTACCTATGTTTCTGACATAATCCTTTCTTATCGATGTCTCTAAAGCCTTAAAATACCCTCAAACTAACACTACGATATTACAGGCAATATTGTAGATAAGAGTATGAGTGAAAAAAAAGATTTTGTCATTTAAACAACTCGTTATTAGTGAATAAATAACATTTTTTTAAAATTAACACTTATAAACATGTGTTAATTTAGAAACATAACGTATTCATCATTCTCTAATGAATAGATTTACATTTAGTAATTAAGAATAACACAAGTTTAGATCAGTCTAGTTAGAAAATTATGTTACGCAGTTTAGAGTAGTGATGCACGTAAAAATAACTCTGCCTGAAGCACCTCTGGGGCTGCTGCCGGTCCTAAGTCCGGATAAAGGAGAAGGGTTGGCGATCCCATCCCATAGAAAAGTAACTCGCTCTCAAAAACGCCAACCAGGTGCAAGTAAAATAAGGTAAAAAGTTGAAAGAATGATGTAAAATACACTGACGATAAAATCACCATGATAAGGAAAGCTTTTCAAACTGTTTACTTTTGGATACATGAATCTAGTTTGAGAAATTTGATGACTATGGTTTCGGTAAATTTGACAAGAATGAAATTTCACTGCTGATTGAGGATCTGATGACTTGTGTCACAATTGATGGGGACATGAAAGGGGTAACTAATGGTTTTTGATTAGAGGAAAGAATATTGTTTTAGATGAGAAAATCAGATTGACTGTAGGATAAGTTCTGGTCAGTGTGGTTTCTAATCTTCTGTTTGCTGTCATTGCAACATCGTCATCTTTGAATCCATGTTGAATGAAAATGGGTTCATTGACTGCTGTGGTTTTGTCAGGTGTACTGCATTTACAATTTCTATATTTCTCGAAAAAAACCTTTGGATACCCGTTGTTCCTTAGACATCCTTTAACGTTTAGCAATTCCACTACTAGTGTATTAGCAGTACATATCCGTTGCGTTCGGTGAAATAGCGTTTCCATATGCCGTTTTATAACTAGATATATTTATGAGCGTCGTTGAAAAGATTCAGCAGTGGGTTTGCTTGCTTGTTGAGCAATACATAAAATAAAATTGCAGTCATCGTATCTCGCATAGTACACCACTTCAGCAACCACTCGGCTAAGCTTGATCTTTTAAAAGTTAACCTGGAATATATCTGCTAGGACAGGACCGAGTGAACTTCGTTTAACAGTACAAAATGTTTACTTTACTTACTTTTTACTTAATCCTGTTACCTACAATGAAGCTTAAGCCACCGACCAGTATTCCCCAACCTATTCTGTCCTGAGCTTGATTTTCAAGTTCTTTCCAGTTTTTGTTCATTCTTCTCATATCTTTGTCTATTTCTCGGCGTAATGTGTTCCTTGGCCTTTCTCTTTTCCTTTTGCCTTGAGGGTTCCATGTGAGGGCTTGCCTTGTGACGCAGTTGGGTGCTTTCTGCAGTGTGTCCTATCCACTTCCACCGCTTCTTCCTGATTTCCTCCTCCACTGCAATCTGGTTTGTTTTCGCCCACAGTAGGTTGCTGCTCATGGTGCCTGGCCAACAAATCCGAAGTATTTTTCATGGACAACTGTTAATAAACACTTGTATCTTCTGGATGATGGCTTTCGTAGTTCTCCAAGTTTCTGCTCCATACAGTAGAACTGTCTTGACATTTGTATTGAAAATCCTGATTTTGGTGTTGATTGATAGTTGTTTGGAGTTCCAGATATTTTTCAATTGTAGAAATGCAGCCCTTGCTTTGCCGATCCATGCCCTCACATTTGCATCGAATCCACCTTGATTGTCGAGTACACAATGCTATTAGACTAAAACTGAACATTCTTCGTACATATAATTAGCAATCGTTTGAATTCTAATACTAACGGAGGTAAGAGGTCAAATCGTTCACAAACTATGTCCATGGTTTTTAAGAAGCGATATTTGGATAAACAAAAAGATGTTATTTCAGAGGAAATCACCAACTTAGCAGTAACATTTGTATGTTTGAAACTATCAGCAAATCGGAAAGTCTCTTGATGTAACCAAGTAACCAAGCTATGAAGAACTACTACTAACTTTTCCGCTAACCAGCGTGTAACTACTTTATAGTAAAGTGAATAAAATAGGCCTAGGTGGGAAATCATGTTCCTCATTCTTTGATATGCCATATTGTATATATAGGCATATACACATACATACTAATTTATTACTTACAACCTGTAAGTCCCAGTTGGTATATTTTTCTCATCTAGACTTCACTTTGGAATCTCATTAATCTCACCAAAACTATAAACCTATACGAAAAAATATATATTTACATAAAACTCTTTATGATTTTCAGACATTTGATGAACATTTGATAAACCATGGAGAGAAAAAAATTCAAAGTTTTGTTGAATAATATGTACAAATATTATTACCCTTAATTAGGTCATATAATGAATGTGATTTTGGTCAATTAATCTCTATCGCTCTCTCTCTCTCTCTCGCTCTCTCTCTCTCTCTCTCTGTGTATATTATACATATATATAAATAATATTACGACAAATCGAATTACAACACATGAATTAATAAATACCCATCTGTCTTCCTGTACATGGTGTAAAATATCCATTAATATAGATAAGGTTGATTGTTGGTTGTTGAACAAAAATTATAAACTGGCTCGTATAATATGTACTACTACCACTACTACGAATTATTTTTTTTTAATTTTTTTTTCTGGTTAGCGTTTTTTTGGCAAGTCAGATTTCAACGGAATGGGGTCGCCAACCCCATGTCCAACCCTCCTCCTTTATCCGGGCTTGGGACCGGCAGTAGCCCCTAAGGTTCTACTGGCGGAGTAGCTGGGCAGCATCATCGACGAGAAAGGTGGATCGGATGCAGATGTGATGGCGCGGATTGGCAAAGCGAGGGTTGCATTTCTACAGTTGAAAAATATCTGGAACTCCAAACAAATATCAATCAACACCAAAATCAGGATTTTCAATACAAATGTCAAGACAGTTCTACTGTATGGAGCGGAAACATGGAGAACTGCGAAAGCCATCATCCAGAAGATACAAGTATTTATTAACAGTTGTCTACGCAAAATACTTCGTATTCGTTGGCCAGACACCATCAGCAACAACGAACTGTGGGAGAGAACAAGTCAGATTCCAGTGGAGGAGGAAATCAGGAAGAAGCGGTGGAAGTGGATAGGACACACATTACGAAAAGCACCTAACTGCGTCACGAGACAAGCCCTCACATGGAACCCTCAAGGCAAAAGGAAAAGAGGAAGGCCAAGGAACACACTACGCCGAGAAATAGAGAAAGATATGAGAGGAATGAACAAACATTGGACAGAATTGGAGAGGGAAGCCCAGGACAGAGTTGGTTGGAGAAAACTGGTGAGCGGCCTATGCTCCATTGGGGTTAACAGGCTTAAGTAAGTAAGTACCACTACTACGAATATCGTCCCAGTGAATCCCACACCGTGCATTATTTGCCAAGGCTGGGACTGGTCAGAAAAAGCGAAGAGGTGATCAGTGTATGATATGGTGTCATGGTATGAAAGCTGTACACGTCTGGCATTTTTTAGTCATTGACAATCCTTTGGTTGGTTGGTGTGTGTGTGTGTGTTTGGGAGGATTGCAATTGATCAGTCTCTTTGGCACATGTGCGGATTACCTCGATATTGACCTTAGTTTATAAGCATTATGTTAACGGAGGTGGACAGTAGCTAGCAGTGAAATTCAGGACGCGTGTTTAGTCCTACGTGGGGACTCGTCAATCGGATATACCTGCATCGCAGAGTTGATGTTCACTCTGGAACTTAGTGGTTAAGTGGATAATGCGATGATGTTTGAAATGTAAGGTCCTACTACCTAAGGTTCGAGTGCTCCTGACAAGTAGGATAAAAATTTGATTAATTTGGTTTTCAAACAAATAATATCATAGAAAACTTCATCTAAACAAATCTTGATGTGTATGAATTAAGGAATCGTAGTTTTAGAGTTTTAAATCAAGCACATATCGACTATCGTATTGAATTACGGATTACTGAAATAGCGCTTAAATAATACGAAAAACATTTAAGTTATCTACCTTAATATAACGAGTCAGTTTTGAGTTATTACTTTCAGTAATTATATATATATATATATATATATATCTTGTATTTTAACAACTGTGTAGCATTTGTCTCAGCAAACGCTATAACTTAACAACAAAAATAAAAGCTACAGTTTTTTAAAAATTAATTGCGATGTTTGTTTTAATCGTGTTATTTCATAATTGAAACCAAAATATTTATGCGCTACACAAATCATGGAATTCATGCATGGGCTGGGATATTCGTCCGAGTGCCCAAACCGAAACAGATGGTTTCCTTATGAAGCCAATCTATAAACCTTTGACTTAGAGATCTGAAACCCATGTGGATCATTCAGTCAGTAAGTTACAACGCAGAACTTTGTACCAGTGGACCATCGGTTAGAAATCATTGTGTTAGTATCCACGTTCAGGAAACAGATTTATGTGACGACTAAAACAAAGTCAGCTTTCCCCGTATTCAAACTGAGGAATCCGCTTTTGTAAGTTGTTAATGTTGAATCTTAACTTTCCAGACAGTACGATAACCAATAAGGGTTAGTCATTCGCAACAAACAGATAAACAGAAAACGTTCATGTTTTATTTGTACCTACAGAATATCGAAATTAATGTATATTGAATGATTGAGAATTAAAGTTTGTTAATGTTTTAAATATTTAATTATTTAAACACAGACACTCGTACTCAAGGGGCACCTAAATATTTATGAATTTATTAATCGGCTGGGATACTACCCGGACGCCTAAACCGAAGTACATGATTTTCGTGTGGGACCAATCATCTACCCCTTGACCTAAAAGTCTAATAGACAAGGTAGTGGAACAACGTAATCCGGTCACCAACAATCGGTTTACACGCCACTCGTACCATCAGGATCCTGGAACCCGTGTACACAATTAATTTGGAATCAGAGTTTTCCAACTCCGATAAATGGATCGTCCATACCCACCAAGCCGGTTAAAGCGCCAGACACTTTTCATTTCACCAATTTTGTAAACAACACCCTCACCACAAGGAAGTAGTGGACTTTTCTAGGTAAATGATTATGTTCGTTAACTTGATTACAACAGAAGAATATCCACTTTTGCCGTTCTAATGTATCATGCACAAGTAAAGACCGTGAGAGAGAACATTTTTAATAAAATGTATTGTTTTTGATCGATTTCGCTCCATAATAACTTAAGTCTTCAACTAAGAATTATGCAAAACTTAGCCAAAATGTTTGTATCGCTTAAAAAAAGGACTCCAGTTTAACAATTAATGACTTTAAAAACTGTAACATGATTGCAACTAGTTTCTTTTTCTGATCTATCTACACATTACTCAGTAAGTATAGCAACAAACGGATGCCTATTACTGATGAGCACCAACTAGTGTAATTCACACATTTAAAATCATCAACCAATCTTTGTTAGAGCACCATTAGAAACCTGGAAGCACTGGGCGGACATTTCGTCCTGGTATGGGACTCATCAGCAACAATGATTGATGATTTCAAAAGTGTAAAAACACTAATCTCTACAACTCTAATTGAAAATATAGTGTGATTCAGTCAGTCAGCTGAAACGTAGAACTTCGTACATACGTACATACATAGATCAGTTCAAGTTGCCATACCTCATTGGCAAAGAGACGCAACTGTCATCGTGGTAAATGTAGTAGAAATATTAACGGAAATGGAAAAGATTAGGGTCCAAAGAAATTATTCAAGGAGTATAATCCAGTGAAATGAATTTGAAAAGAGAAAGATAAAGGTAATGAGGAATTCAGAAGATTAGAATTAGAGAGAACATAAAGAATGGATGCACCTTCGTTATTGCAAACGATTTTGATCCATGTCGCTCAAGGTCTCTAACCATTGGTGACTTTCGTTTCGTGGACTCCAACCAGGTATTCTACACCTAACAATATGACTCAACCCAGTTGTGAATGACTTCATGGATTTGTGCCATATTTTGGTTTGGCCGCCCTAGTCAACTAGTATAAAGCCAAATAAAAGACTAGTGATAGTTTCTTTCAAGTATCCTATCACAAATCCAGAACACAGTGAATATATGATACATTTTTGATGATTCATCTATCTCTCTCTTACTACTTATTGTATCAAGTTTTTTGGAAAATAAAACTTCAAAAAGTATACAAAACCTAAACACCGAACTACAATTAATACAAAATGACTCTATTTCAATGAAAATTCTAAATTAACCAAATTAAGAACAAGATCAATAAAAAATTTTTTAAAAAAAAAGTAGTTAATAATCATTACTTTGAAATTGACTTCAGATTTTCTAGCTATACTCATTTCCGATTTTAATTGTTTTTCTAAACGTTCTTGTTCTAAAATCGCTGCCTCTTTAGTTTCAGCATCTTCTAACAGTAGGGAACAATCGACACGATTGTCTAAATAAGCTTCAATTTGAATTTTTAATCGTGATCCAGAATGATCGCGTATTTGCTAACAGAAAAGAAAAAAATTAAGAGAATAATAAGAAACTTTGAAATGGTATATGGTGCTTCGTCAACATTGGGATAAATTATCATATTTGCATTCACAATAGAATCAAGCGATACTGACTCATAGTACTATTTGTAACCATGAATCGATCATTGTTAGACCATCATTAGAAACCTGGAGGCACTGGACGGCCGTTTCGTCCTGGTATGGGACTCATCAGCAGTGCGCATCCACGACTCCTGCTCCTCGCAGGATTCGAACCCAGGACCTTCGGTATTGTGCGCGAACGCCCTAACCGTTAGACCACTGAGCCGGTATCTAACGCTGTTAATGTCTAACTTGATCAAATCCACGGAGTTGCGCGACCTCATACCCTGTATACATCCGGACAGGTTTGAACTTCACTGGTCACGACTTCCCACTAGAACTCGGAGAAGATTCCTCACCAAGCTAGTCACTAGTGGACACATGTCATTGCATTGCGGGGTTGTTGTGAAAATTGTTAAGTTTTATTTGTAACTATGAATCGATCAATGTTAGACCACCATTAGAAACCTGGAAGCACTGGACGGCCGTTTCGTCATGGTATGGGACTCATCAGCAGTGCGCATCCACGACTCCTGCTCCTCGCAGGATTCGAACCCAGGACCTTCGGTATTGTGCGCGAACGCCCTAACCCCATAGTACTATGATTACTATACTCCGCTAATAGAAGTATAGCTGTAACTGAATTTGATGTAGGGGGCTCACTACTTTGGTGACCCGTGACCCAATATAATAATATATGTGAGGTGCTACAATAGCTCCCTCCCAGCAAACAAGGATACAAAAGTGTCTGTTTGACAGAAAAAAAATTATCGGAGAATATCAAAATTTACGAAAGATCAAGTTATCTTGTTTGTGTAAATTGGATAATAACAGAAGACCAAATAATCGAAATACACAAAATGCATCGAATCTAATAATAGGTAGGTTGAAATTTTCGACGTGTAAATACGAAGCCAATAAAAAAATTTATATTCGAAATGGCGAAAGAAATTATCAATTCGAAATCGTAGCTATATTACTTTTGCGTCCATCTGACTCTTCGTCCGCGAGATGATAATAATCGATGGTTAGAGACCTTGAATGACATGGCTCAAAATCGTTCGCAATGGCGCAAGTGCATCCATTCTTTGAGCTCTCTCAAATTCTAATCTTCTGAGTTCTTCAACACCTCTAGTTTTTACTTTCTAAACTTATCTCATTGAATCATACTTCGTGAATAATAATTCTAACCTCTGCGATTACTTCTAATACCTTTACTACCTCTTCTACTATTGGATTTGAATTGACAATTATATCTCTGTGCTGATGTGGTATGGCGACATGAACTGATGTACTTACGTACGAAGTTCTACGTTGCATCTGACTAACTGACTGACTGACTGACTGACTCTTCGTCCATAATTAGTCGTTACTGGACTTTCTTCGCTTTTCTGCGTTGCTGTCACTGATCGGTGGAACTCGTCTTTCGGTGATGAGATGGTTTTCCAAGGATTTTTATTTATTAGCTGTTCGTCACTTTCAATGAAAGCTGGTTTGACTCGTTCGACGCTAATTACTTCCGTTTTTCGAGCTTTATCTATCTAGATAGTTTTATCGTTTCTTCTAATTACTTTAAGTGGACCATTGTAGGCAGGCTGTAAGGGAAGTTGCACATTATCCCTTCTAATAAATACATGGGTACTGTCGTTTAGTTGCTTCGGATTATATGTGCCCGATGTTAATTTTTGTTTGGAAGCGTTATTCTTAAATCACTCATGTGTTTTTTTAGACGATGTACGCATTTGGCTATATCAGTTGGAACACTTTTTACTTGAGGTGAAAAACTATCCTGGTAGACGTAGAGAATAGTTCCATAAACTAACTCTGCAGGGCAACATCCTATATCTTGTTTAATTGTCGATTTTAAGCTCAACATGACTACTGGCAGCTTGCTGCCGCAATCATTATTGCTGATAATAACTGTGAGAGATGCTTTCAGTTGCCGGTGGTGTAATCTCTCTAACATACCATTCGCCACCGGATGGTAGGACGTTGTGTGTATAGGTTTAATGCCAAGGAGTTCTGTGAGTTGTTGGAAAAGGCGACTTTTTGATTGAGCTCCTCTATCGGTTGTAATATTAGTAGGCACTCCATAATATGAGGGGATCCAATAGTAGTAATAATAATGGTATTTCAATTTACTCGTCAAGTATGAGTTTGAATAGTTGTACATATATGTCAATCGACTGTATATGAGGAAATATTATATTTTTATTTAATCTTTATGAGATAACACTTAAGTAGAAATAGTAGACTAATTGATTCAACACTTAAAAAAAATCAACCTTCATGGGTGTTGTTACGGATTATTATTACTAAAAGATTGAAAGAAAATTATCAGAGTTTTTGAAATATTCGTCAGAAAATAGGGATTCAATATGTCATAAAATGATTGTACATCACGCAACTATAACTGGTTATTAGATTTTCATCATAAATCCTTATATCTACAATATGCTAGTAAACGTGAACATGTTCATTTCTTTCTAAGAAACAAATAATGTTACAATAACTACTGAATTTTAAAAAATCAAAATGAAATCTATTTTGTTGTGAATTAATGAAAGATAAATTTACTTCTTTTTTTCTTTGCATAAAAATATTTACTTACTTTTAATAATTCATCAAATCCAAGTAAATGGAGTTCATATTGTAAATATACTCTTAAATTTATATTCTCTGGTGAATGAACAATAATATTGAGAAATTGTATACATGTTACCTTTAAAAAAAAGAGTAAAAAGAAAATGTTTTCTAAAATATATAAAGCATATGAACGTTGTCCTTTTTTACATATATTGAAATCATGAATGAAGATGTGACCAGTGAAGTACAATCCTGTCGAGTGTAGGCAGTAACTACTAAAGACGAATGGGTGAGATTGAGCAAAGTCCTTAGATTGATCAGAGTTAGACATTAACAGCAGTGGATGCCGGTTCAGTGGTCTGGAGGGTTAGGGGTTTAAGCGTAAGATCGAAGGTTGTGGATGTGAACTGCTGATGAGTCCCATAACAGGAGAAAACGGCCGTCCAGTGCTTCCAGGTATTTAACGGTGGTCTAACAATTATTCACTCATGATTTAAATATGAATATATACTTTGTAAAATATTCAAGCTATAACGATAAACGCAGAAAAAATCAATGAAACATTTAAAAATGACATTTTGTTGTCTAGAAAGAAAAATTTAAACTAAACTATAAATTCATATGAATTATTCAACTAATATAATTACTAATGTAATAAGTTAACCATTCTTCTTGATATCGCATAACATATTTTGAATATATGTTCTCAAATAATAATTAATTTAGAAAATAAATACTAATGGGGAAGGATCAATATATCAATATCCACTATATTTTCACAGGATAAAATGTATTACATAATTTTCAACGAGATATTTTCTAGCAGTAAATGGCAGTGCCCTCTCTGAATTTCAAACTAAACATTTATTAATTATTGTTAGAGCTTGAAATTTACAGTAACACGCTAGATTAGTTGAAGGGAACGCCAAGGAACATATTACGTCAAGAAATGTGAGAGATGTGAGATGAATGTACAAAAATTGGACGGAGCTGGAAAGGGAAGCCCAGGACAGGGTAGGTCGGAGAATATTGGTCGGTGGCCTATGCTCCATCGAGGGGTAACAGACGTAAGTAAAGCAGTTTACTATCAAATATTATCAAACATAATGATACACCGTATTGATGCTTCCTTAAGAAAGCTAATATTACGAAAGAAGCTAGTTAGTTTCGTTTTGAAAAGTAAATTTCTATGTTTGACAAACACATCAAACTTATTCTTACAAAATTAATTAGTTTCAATGAAGGAATCAGTTCAAGTAGTTGCCTTAACTAATTCAATGTGAATCTGAAACTTAATATTTGTTCTAACTGAATCAATGCGCGAATTGTATGATAACATAAAGTATACACTTTTGACTAAAAATGTCTGGTGTAACTGAAGTGCTGTTCCAAAGATTTAAGTCCTTACGTTACTGAACTACTTCGCCTTAAACCTACGGGAAAAAATAACGAATTTCCACACACTAAATCCAGTTATTTGTTCTTGTGACTAAACATACAGTTGTTTACTCAAAAAAAAACACGGTAAATACGATAGAAAACTCACTGCAAAATCTATATTGTAATTTTCTTCATCAAGTGATTCATGATATCTGAAAGCTGTCAGTAGAAGTTCAAATCTTAATCCTTCACCCATTACAACGCGTAATCTGTCGAAAGATTGCAAAACTTTCACATGTCCTCCTTCAATTAAACATAATGCAGTTAGCATGTCTAGTGCTAGAGTTTTTGTTCTAAAAAGAAACATGTGTAAGAATAAAGTTAGAGTTGGTTGTAATGTACTTGGGTTTAGTGAAGTTTAAGCAAACCCATATAATGCATTTGATCAGAGGTTCCAAAACTCACTTAATTCACTAAAGAGTGAATCAGCTATCACAAATGATGATAAATTATAAGGAGATTCAACTAATTACAACAACTCATATGAAATTTATGATATCCTGAAATAGGAAATCATTTGTTAAAATACGTTTGTTTACAAATATTCGATCAACATTCAGTATTTTCCCGATTCACTAGAAACGGTAATCAGGATAATGAATATAGTAAACGTGTACAATACGTACAAATTTTCGGATTTCCAGAATAAATAAAACAAAACCTACTTAAATGCTGTTCTTTTAAATACGTCAAATAAAAAGTATTGAGATTTTCAAACTGCATCTTGAACTCATACAGTGCGTTAAACAACTTACAACTCATACCTACAATGACCTATATGAAATGAATAATGTTTGGAAGTTTACGCCTACTAAACGACAAACGGAATAGTAAGAAGATAAGAAATCTTCAAAATGGATGAAAAGCGATCATGAATTACAGATGCACACCATTATTAGAGCAAAAGAAATTGTTATTCTACATAGTATGGCAGTATAACATTGCGAATAAAGTAACATTATACTCTAGGACATAACCTCATTTACAACACACAAACTATATGCCAGGACCACTAAGCAATAAACTTAAAGTTGGGAGTAGTTCTCATATGAAATAAAATAATAGGTAACGCATGAGTTGTATGACTCTCATCAAGTGCTGTTTGAGCTAAGTAAGTCCATACGATAAAAAAAAATCCTTGTTAAAAAGGTAGGATTTCTGGTTAAGAAATAACAATAATTTTTACAAGTGTTGAATACCAACCACAGGTTTATGATTGAATTTTGAGTTGCGTTAAATATGTTGCTGGGAACTATGAAAAGTAAAACCTAGGGTTCATAATAATGGAAATATATACAACTATGCCGTAAAATTCAATAATAGTGTGAGTTATAATACAAATTTTCAAAGAATCTCTTGAGAGCAATTCCAGCTCTTTTACCAAGTAATAACAGTAGGAAGAAGCATCAAATGACTCATGTGATGTCTTAAGTTCTGCTAGTCAATGACGATAAATACAAGAGTGAGGCATTATAGTTTGATTTTAAAAAATAACGTCAATTCAGAGAAAATGTGAGACGCAATAGGCATCATCCTTCACTTACTCCGTAGTCAGAGCGAGTCATTAATGAAATTTCGATCACTGTAGAACAAAAGTCATCATAACAATCATACTTCGAAAAAAGGAGTTTGCCCAAAAATGGTAAATCCTAAATATAACACTACATTGGCTACAACACTAACGTTGATCTAGGATCAAAAATATCTGAGATGACAAATGTATGAATGAACTGAACTACTTTGCAATAGAAGGAAATAAAAACACATTTAATCTGTAGGAGAAAACATGTACCAAATTTACAACATACAGATTCTTTAGATGTACGTAGTGTTACCGAGAGTGGAATACATTTTAAGCTCTACCTCAAGGTACAAAACTAACACAAAATAACGTCACATTAGCGTAAAAAAATGGAAAACAATCAGAACTTGACACTTAATTGTTATACTTACGAATAATTAGGATGCAGAAGACAGAATGTTATTAAACTAATGACAAGTGGATGCTCCATAGCTCTTTTACACCCTCTCTAAAAAGACCAATAATCATGAGTAATACAAGGACTAACCTGATTATTTAATATAGCCTTAAGACAACGAAGGGATAAATGTAAGCATTCTTTGAGCAACTCTAAGAGTGTCCCAGTGAGTGGAACACCTTTGGATGAAGAACTATTATGAAACATCGATGCTGATAAAACTTCGTTGCCTAAATTATCACATAAATTGTCAAAACAAATTAGTCTCTGTTACCTGATGAAGACTGATTTGACTTAATGCTACTATTACGAACACATTCAGGAACTTCTGCAGAGCAAGATATTTCGTAACGAGCTCGATAAGTTTCCCCCATGGATTTACTCCCATAAAATCTTTGCGCACTAAATGTTGTATCCTGCCTGAAAAAAATCGTCATACAAAACAAAAGACTTACTCTGATAGAAAATGCATGCATTGTAACATAAAATCGGCCAATGTCTCTAGACCCTCAAAATCTAAAAATTCATAAACCCATCTAGAATATACGTATCTTGTATTAAATTACTCAACATTGTTGGTGCGCAAAGAAATCTCTATGGACGATAGCAAGGGACGAAACGATGATCCATCAACTTTCTTCTTCTACAAAAATTAGGTAAAAAACAATTAAACGAACCAAAATGAATTCAATCCGACTGGCTTTTAAAAGAGTAACGCAGTGGGATGCGGAGCATCTAGGGTTTTTCGACTCCTAAAAAACACATAAACAAATAACTTTTTCGGTACATAGTTTGACAGAAGTTCTGCTTTTTTGCTTTCATCTAACAATTCAATTTGTTTGATGTGATCAGCTGACAAATCCAGTGAATTCATAAAGGATTTCCAACGAGTTTCGAAATCTTTTACATCCCCAGAACTGCATGTTTCCCCGCGGTCATTTTGTATCTGATGTTTTTCTGATACTTGAGCATTCCCCATTGTAGAAAATGCTAATGTAAAACCATTAACTTCAAGTAATGAGAAACATTTTGAAGAAACGACCTTCAGGACATTTGAAGTTCACACAATATCCAACATCCAATATCGTTCTTCAGGAAGCAGTATGAACATATTGATATATGTGAGATCGAATCTTGTTCTTTCACTACAGTTCCAGTAATTTGGCAGTGTCCAGTGGGTGGTAGTTTAGCCACTCAAATGATTTAATGCTCGTCGATTGGCGAAAATGAAAATAATAAGCGAAATATAGTAAGCTGTTGAGGTGAAGAAATGGCAGAAATAACAACTAGCAAATCTCAAAACATACATCAGGCAGAGCTGGCCCACAAGGTAGATTATAATCTAAATTTTCGTAAGTCTTTATGAAGTATCTTCTTAAAGCTGTTCACTGAGGTATCTGTGGTCACGTCGTTTTGGAGAGCATTCTAAGTTTCAACAACTCCGAATGAGAAAAGGTGGTCACAAACCTGGGTGTTTTCGCTTTTTCAAGGACTACCTTAAGAGGCGTGGTGGTGATGCTTCGGTAAGATGCTCACGTTGGGATGATTTGGCCAGCTTGAAATGTTATATGCCTGTAGTGATTTCACTTTTACGACAAAAACACGATTGGTTAAGTCGACACATTCATTATTATAACCATTTGTACCAGTGAACGTTTTACCGAACATTTTATATATTCTTGCTTTTGTACTACACTCTCCTTCTGTGCGATCGTCATCTGGCTTTTGTTGCTCTATACCTTTCGCCTATTTTCTCTGACACAATATCGGTATTCTTTCGATAAGACGAAAACGCCAGCCAATATATTTATTTCATCTGGACTATCCCTTCTTCCTTGTTATTGATTTAAGACAGACTTACGCTTGAGACCCGAAAGTAACTAGTTGGTAGACGTGTTCATACTCCTCGCCCCGAACTACTACACGCCATTATTAGATCACCTTTGATTCTCTTGTAATTCAGAATTGGGGTTTTTTTTCGTTTAGTGTGCTCTTCAACCCTATCACCCACACAGTTTCTTGACTCTGCATTCAATATAGGAGCCAAATGTATGTTTTAGGGAGTAAATTAGTATACACTGTGACGAGAGGTTCTGAATCATCAGGCATGGTAAAAAGAGATCATGAAGATATCGTGATTAATTGATCAAATATTGACGTAGTCGAACATAAATTAATAGCAGTTAGGAGGTTCCCGATTTCAAGACTCTCCAGTTAGCATCTACTTAATTTACCTTGGTACAAAACTTTCTGTTCTCAAGGCAGTTTCTGAACCAATATAGGATTGGATCAGTAACGCCCATCCTCACGGCCTTCGCAGTAAGGATAACTGTATCGAAAGCTTTCGAGGAGTCAAGGAATAAAATAAGAACGAGTAGGTGACTACTTAGGTAGGATCCCAGATGTGGGTAATGAGTGAAAAAAATGTCCATCTGTCCATCACAGTTATTAGGTAGGTTATACAGGACTGTCATTTCCTGTCAGGAAAAAGGATTATGAACAAAAAGCCAGATAGTCCGCTACGTATCAAGGACTACGATATTTTTGAGGGCACTGAAAAAGTGCTTCCAGTCAGAGGATTGAAGGTTCGTTACGTCTACCTCGATATCGTCCAGCTACTCTGAATTCCAACTCCTGCTGGTTAGTGAACACCATCTGGAGCCCATCTGGGGTTACTGACGGTCCAAAGCCCGGATAAAGCAGTAGGGTTGGGCTTGGGTTTGGTGACCCCATCCCATAATGAAACGCCGACCAGAAAACAGAATCCAAACCATTTTAACTCTGCCCCGGGAGTTAGAAGGTTTTAAAGAGACGCCTGTGACAGAGTAGGTTAAAGAATACTGGTCGGCGGCCTATGCTCTTTTGGGTGTAACAGGCGTAAGTAAATGAGTAAGTAAGTAAGTATGAATGTATGTATATATGTACGTAAGTAAATAAGCAATTAAGTAGGTAGGTAGGTAAGGTGGTAGCAGGATGTATTGGTCCGGTTCCGTTAATGAAACGGAAGCCTCTGACATTGCGATCGCTTTCTCTCGGAGGGTTTGGATTGAGAGCTTGTCAATTAGGAATAATCTGTTCTTGAATATGCCAACCCATTAAGTCGCGAACTTCACTCATTCAAATTGTCTCGATTCTTCTGTGAGGTCAAAGAATCTATCTCAAGCGCTCGGGTAAGTTGACTGTAAGAAGATTGAAATCTCCCATGATAGGGAAGTGAGTTTATTTTAGACGAATGGAGTGGGCTAATTTTTACGGGAGAAATGAAGACATTTGGCTGATTAAAACCTTTATATAAATATCATTAATTTCACTGTGTGTTTTGGGTATATTTGTTTTACTTAACTTATGAACTTGTTTGATTTATTATTTTCGGACATTTTGGTTTCTGTTTGTCTTGGTTTGCTAATTGGGAGTTTTCGCTCCAGGAACCAGTAAAATTGAAGGTTTTTGTAGTTATTATAATTATTGTTGTTAGAACGACATTTTAGTCCACAGTTTGTGAATTGCGAATAAACTTTGGTACCTAACTTTTGAGTTTGGTTCTGTTGTTAATTTGGGTTCGTGAATAGCAAATAGATCGACATACTGTACTTCAATAATGGGAAGGAGCAAAACTTGGACGTAACACTAAATGAGTTTGTCATAATGAATATTTTCTCTACACGAAACCAACTAGACAAACTAAGGTATTGGATAATCTCACTGAGAACAGAGCTGACAAGATGGGCAAACCCTTGAATGTATATCTGAATTTCTACCGAGCAGATTCGTAAGTACAGATCTGCCCCATCTTTCATTCCCTTGTTTCTGTTTTTGAGAGAGGGAGATATGCTCAGTATTGCCTGCTCCTAGTCCGTGATGTTACATGATATTTTTTCAAATATTCTTATCCATTGAGTGGTTTACTCATCTCACCTGTTTAGTTCGGTAAACTCTCTGCGTTCTTATAAAGGCAGCTGTGGGTTGTGATTCGAAAAGTAAGACTTTTCAAATCCTATTTGACAGAATGAGCCTTATGTAAATGGACAGGCAACCTACTTATATATCGGCACGCTTCGAAACTAACGTGTCCTCCTTGACCTCCGACCATTACCAGGAAACAATTCAGTTTTGGACATCAAATTGCGATATTCTTCCCTGAAAATAAAAAAGTTGTTTCCACTTATTGGTAGACAATCTGAGTACTAATTCGGACAAACAGAGTAGTGGAAAAGCTCAAATCGTCACTTCATAGCGTACCTCACAGCGATATTCACTATCCAGGTCACTCAACTCAAACTCATTCATTGGGTCTCCAACTAAGATACCAAGAATACACCCTTTCTCAGATTCTTACTTCTAGTAGGATAAGCAGGCAGAATAAGAGTGGGAGAAAAAGACATCCGGATGCTTAGCTGAAACAGTCGCTCGTTCAGAAATAGTGCAAGAACAACTGTATCACCTGCTCGATTCCAGTCGCAAACAATGACTGCTTTTAAATACATTTTTTGCAGTACATGGGTCCAATGTCACTGCGACACTACTGTACCTAGAGAGTACCACGATTTCATGCTGGTTCACTCCGTTCCGTGGTTCTCGTATACCTATCCATAGTGCAGAATCACTGACACAACAGAAATATTAGCATTAGTAAAGTGAAGGCCTTCACCCAACGTAATCTATCTCACAATCTCTGTTTCCTCTCCTTTGTTTACACTTTAGCCATCTCTCACCGTCTTCAGTTCTAATTGATACGCGAAATTGCTTATTTATTTACTTAGTTCTGAAATCCTACTTTTATTGGCATGTGAATTTTCTCCTTATTTTTCCTAACATTACAACTACCTGGTCTCTGGCCTGATAACGTGATAGCTACTGGTATCCAGAAACCCTACTGCCCTGAAAAAGACTTATTCATTCAAACTACGGGATATAAAAACTCACAGAGTACTGCCAAATGACAGGAATTAGAGCATTCAAGTGTCTAGACCTCCATCCATCGGATACTTCGAAACACCTGGAACCGAAGTGAAAGACCAATAATCGAGCGCAAATAAATCAAACTGTTTACACTAGCTCGAGAACAAAACGTTGGATATTAGATATTGGAAATAGCCTGTTCAAGTATTGATGAATTTTATTTGGTAACGGGCGTTTGTTGGTACAGGTTTCTTAAGATATTTTTATTGGATATTGGAGTTTACCACCGGTAAATTAATATCAAGGTTGTCTGTTCAAGTCATGTATTTGATATGAATGATAGGACAGATTATGATTCGGATGATGAATTTTTTGACTGCCAATCAGAAGGTAATAATTTCATCCAATAAGTGATATTTTTAGCTTGTTTTTATGCCATAGCTTCCCCTCGGAATACAGGTCAGGGTGAAGTTTTTGTGGATCCAAAGAGGGCTTACTTAAAGTTACGAGGTATCAAGGGTGCTAGGCTCAAGTTATTTGCTAATCATGTCGATGCTAGCAAATTTGCGAGTACCCCGATTGATGAAGAGAACCTGTCCAATCCTTACCCTCCAGTAAGTTGGAATACTTTGTATATACAAATTAAGTCGCCAAAGCCTGATGTTGAAAGCAGCCCATTTGCTAGTGCCAGTCAACAGGCCCTAGTTCGTTTCCGATCATTGCTAAATAGCGGGGACGTCGGTAGTGTTAAGAAAATGATTGATGAGAACCCAATGATATTAGTAACAACCAGTGATACACCTACTATATTGCAAGTTAGTATGATTTTTAGACTGTTATATTGTTTTGGTTTTGTTTGATAGCTAATATTCCATGTTGATCTTTGGTTTCTTTTGTCTATGGCGCTATTTGCGACTAAATGTGTGGATTATATGTTGACAGAACCTGTGAATCCGTTGATATGAGCCACAAAGTAATGCCGAACAAAAATTGGTCTCTATTCTATAAACAGAGAAAGCTAAGAATTTACGTCAAATTAATAATACAAAGGAGCGATCGCTTCTCTTTTTATACTTGTAGATTGGTCGACCTGTATTAACTCTACTAGCAATGATTCGTGTTTAGATTAAATTTCTTCTCAAGGGTATTCGTCGGTGAAGCTAACAGCATCTGGTAGGGTGTTTTTCTGGTTGACCATTGAACTAAAAAAGACGAATTCTAACCTGTCTATTCAATCATGGCTTGTGTATCTCTTTGTGATAACATTGAAGATATTCAGTATTAGAGCTATCAAAATGCTTAAACTCTCCATCACTCAAAGTCCTCCGAAATCATTATTCATATTTACTATTAAATCGATTTATTCCGGGATCTGTGACAAATCCGTTACATTGGTGATAATGTCGGCAGCAATTGTCGTGAATTTAGTTGAATAAGTTAATTACAAGTATGCAAATACCAGACCAAAGAAAATAACGCTGCGTGCTTCCAAAGTTTCATTTTTTTATAGAATTGTATTTAAAAATTTAATACATGCAATATTAAATTTCTCTGTCACTGATACAGCGGTCGAAAAGCCAGTGATTATTCACATCTATTTATATAAGCCTTGGCCTTTTTATACCAATTATCACAAAAGTTGATTACTCGATCAACTTGATCCACGAACGAAACACTCACGAATCAACTTTTCAGTCTATATACATTGTATATGTTTCAGCCATGAGGAACATATAACCGACCATATACTAGGATAACACAAAAACGCTTCGTATAAACGAAGTTTCAAGGGAATTTTTCTGCGTACAATAAGTAATCAAATTAGTAACAAATGTGTTAACGCCTCAAAAGTTGCTGGTTGGTAATAACCTCTTACTCAGTACAGTAAGGTCAAGTTCTCAGGTCGAATCTACGGGTGGTGGTGGGTGATGGTGAAGATTAGGAATCGAAGATGAGATCCAAGAAAGTGTAAATCAGTGTAATGTAAAAAATTATGAGGAATTCACAAACTTCAGAAACAAAAGTAGCTACACCTGCAAACGGTTTTGGCCATATCATTCAAAGTCTCTCACCACTGGTTACGATTATCTCAAGAACACTAACCAGGTAATCTGCACCTACGCACATGGCCCAGCACACTTGTCAATGACTTCATGGACTGATGGTGCCGTGTTTTTGGTTTTACCGCCCCGTGTGGTATTGCCTGTCAAAGTAGGCGGTGTTCGGGCATACATAACACATGTCATGACCACCTCGGCCGATGAAGATTCATTACCTCATCAATCGATTTGCCATTCTTACCTAGTACCCTATTCCTTAGTTAGGAATTGCTTATTCGGTGATCTCAGTATGCATGAACATTTTTCAAAGACGCTTATGATCAAATACTGTTGACCTACGAATATTCTCCATTCCTAATCACCATGTATCACACCTATAATGTAGAACGGAGGAAGTTGCTGGGCCTTAAACTGGTCGTTTGGTTTGTAGATGAATGTTCAGCTTGCACCCCAAACGACCCAAGTCGGCAAAGCCATTCGAGCGTTCTGTATCTGTACAGAGATTTTGTCAGACACCAAGCCATCATGACTGGTATGACTCCCAAGATAAATTAGGCAATAAACACGCTTAACTTCTTCGTTTCTTATCACCGATCCAGGCGCCGATGAGCACCAATCCTCAAACAACATATTACATTTAGCTGGAAAGAATTGCATCCTAACTATGCTAGCATTGTTGCTTAAGGTGGTCAGAATGTCTTTTCAGCATCTCCACTAAACAGAACTATATCATTTGTGCGTTCTAAGCCAACAAAGGCCTATCTTAATAAGTTCAACCATGAAAGTGTTATCCCTAAAAAATATCTATAACAAAGTTGTCTAATAATAAGTGAAGCCGGCAAGTTTGATGTACATGTAAAGCCATCATTTCAGATGACAGTTTAACATAAGCTCTGAATACAAAGGCGAAATAGTTGTTTCAGATTAAAATCCAAAAGTTAGGCCTTAATCTAACAGTTACTCCAATTAACATTTAATTTTAATGCTTATAAAAGTTCATATTCACCGTAAGCCTAAGAAATATAAACTTATCATATCATTTCTAAAGGTGCTATAATTTAAGAGTCTAGGTGATACAGCAATTAATTAATCACATTGGTGGTTAGCTTTTTAAACAATATGAACATCCTTTCATTCTTTACCTACTTTTTTCTCTTTTATGAATGCAGTCTTTTTTTACATATTTCAATTTCCATTGCGTTTATATTAGGAAGAATAATTCTATGTATTTTTCTTGCATGTGTTTTTCGATAATTTTTCATACAAAAAAACAAACATCAAATTGAAGATACGCTTTCGATATAATGCATTACATGTAATTGCTTCAAATGGCAATGTCAGTATGCTTCAATTTCTTCTGAATTGTATTGATTCTAATGAATTTTGGGAACGTCTCTATCCAGGTGTATCTAAAGAAGCATCTTTACGACGTCAACAATATGTTCTAGACTTATATTTAAATAGTCCTGAACTTGGAGTAAGTACTAGTGTTTGATCATTTTTACTATAAAACATTGTAGACAATAATTTTTTTTTTGATTTTATAGTGTTTTCGTTTTGCTACATAATTAACTATGATTTAAAATAGTCAAATCACTTAAAATATTTGAAGAACCTCCTATTTAAAGTGTTCAAGTTACTTGACATGAATAACAAGTTGCCTTTTATTCTTTCTGATGTATATATTTTCTACATATAATGTTTCTTAATACACATGGTGTGTTTAAAGAACAAATTTAGAATGATATCTAACGAAATTTTCTCGTGGAAAACAAGTTAATTTTTAGAGAATTAATCATATATTTACGTTTATTGAATTGCTTTTAAATTTGAACTAGCCAATTGTATGCTTAAGTAAATTGTTACGATTGACAGTGTCCGAAATCTGGACTCAATACGTGCTAACCTCTAAAACTGTCTACTTGAGAGAGAGAGAGTTAAAGCAGAAAAGAAAGTCTATTTGACTATCTTATCATATGTACAAATACTCTTATATGCATATATATTCGACCTCCTTAAAAAATGAACTCATTTTGTTGACCAGTGATATGTATTCGTCCATTAGAACATTTTTTGTTGGTCAACAAATGGTCTTTTCATTCGTTCACTTCTAATTGAAGACGCTGACAAAATGCAGAGTCTTCTGACTACCCTAAGCAACAATGCAAGCATGTTCGGGATGCGGTTTTCCCCCTCGAAATGCAAAATGTTGCTTCAAGATTGGGTTTCATCGGCACCTGAACTAGTAATAGGGAGTGAAGTGGTCGAACGTGTAGACCGCTTCACTTATCTTGGGAGTCTCATCAGTGCCGATGGCCTGGTGACTGACGAAATCTCAGCTCGGATACGGAAGGCTCGACTGGCTTTTGCCAACCTGCGTCACTTATGGCGTAGGCGAGATATCCGTTTGCTGACTAAAGGACGAGTGTACTGCGCAGTGGTTCGCTCCGTCTTACTTTATGGCTGTGAAACATGGCCAATGAGAGTAGAAGATACTCGTCGGTTATTGGTTTTCGATCATAGGTGTCTTCGAAGCATTGCTCGTATATCGTGGGACACCCGAGTGAGCAACGCTGTTATTAGGAATCGGGTGCTAGGTAAGAATGGCAGATCAATAGATGAAGTGATTAAACTTCATCAGTTGAGGTGGTTGGGACATGTGTTGCGTATGCCCAACCACCGACTGCCTCAACGAGCTTTGTTTTGTAGTGTAGGAATAGGTTGGAAGAAAGCTAGGGGCGGCCAAACCAAAACATGGCATAAATCCATGAAGTCATTGACAAGTGGACTGAGCCATGTCGGTAATTGTCGACTACCTGGTTGGGGTCCGCGAGATGATAATAATCGATGGCTAGAGACCTTGAATGACATGGCTCAAAATCGTTCGCAATGGCGCCAGTGCATTTATTCTTTGTGTTCTCTCAAATCCTAATCTTCTGGATTCTTCAACACCTCTAGTTTTTACTTTCTAAACTTATCTCACTGAATCATATTTCTTGAATAATATCTTCTAATCCTAACCTCTCCGATTACTTCTAATACCTCTGTTTACTACCTCTTCTACTGTTGGATTTGAATTAACAATTACATCTCTGTGCTGATGTGGTATGGCGACATGAACTGATGTACTTACGTACGAAGTTCTACGTTGCAACTAACTGACTGACTGACCACTTCTAATTGGCTCCCTATATTGTAAATATTTTCCATTAGGATTCTACTACAATACATGTAGTTCAAGAACTACGTACAACTTCAAATAAGGAGTTTTAATAACACCTTTTATTTTATTGAAGTTATACAAATCCTGTTTCCAAACAAATTTCTAAATCCAATACAAAAGTTTACACGCTTAGGAATTTATGAAGGCGAATTAAAATAAAGTTCATGCACTATGATCATTTACAACCACAGTTTTTTCTGCAGATTTCTTTTTACATCAAGTACTATACCGGACGGGTGTCAGGCAAGGTTGCTTACTCTCACCCTCTCTCTTTCTCCTGGTGGTCGACTGGATTATGAAGACGTCAGCATCTGGAAGGAAGCACGGTATTCAGTGGACAGCTAGGATGCAGCTGGACGATCTGGACTTCGCAGATGACCTGGCTCTTCTAACTCACATGCAACAACAAATGCAAGAAAAGATGACCAGTGTAGCAGCAGCCTCAACAGCAGTAGGTCTCAACATACATAAAGGAAAAAGCAAAATTTTCCGATGCAACACAACATGCACCAACCAAATCACTCTTGATAGAGATGCCTTGGAGGACGTTAACACCTTTACATATCTTGGCAGCATCATCGACAACCAAGGTGGGTCCGATGCAGGTGTGAGGGCGCGGATCGGTAAAGCAAGGGCTGCATTTCTACAATTGAAAAATATCTGGAACTCCGAAAAACTTTCAACCAAAACCAAAATCAGGATTTTCAATACAAATCTCAAGACAGTTCTACTGTATGGAGCAGAAACTTGGAGAACTACGAAAGCCATCATCCAGAAGATACAAGTGTTTATTAACAGTTGTCTTCACAAAATAATTCGGATTCGTTGGCCAAACACTATCAGCAACAACCTACTGTGGGATAGAACAAACCAGATTCCAGTGGTGGAGGAAATCAAGAAGAAGCGGTGGAAGTGAATAGGACACACACTACGAAAGGCACCCAACTGCATCACGATACAAGCCCTCACATGGAACCGTCAAGGCAAAAGGAAAAGAGGAACGCCAAGGAACACATTAAGGCCAGAAATAGAAAAAGGCATGAGAAGAATGAACAAAAACTAGAAAGAACTAAAAAGGGAAGCCTAGGACAGAGTTGGTTGGAGAAAACTGATGGGTGGCCTATTCTCCATTGGGGGTAACAGGCGTAAGTAAGTAAGTAACTATACCGGACAGTAGGAAATCTCACAGTTCATGGACTAACTATGAAATTAAATTACAATCATTCTTGCTACTGAGTTATTAAGCGAAAACATTGTCGGTTACTGAATAAACTGTTTCATATAGTAAAGTGACTAAAAAGTTCGCATTTGTCTATTGAGCTTATTTCAACAGTTAAACAAGTAATATTTGGTTTGATTTGTCCTGATTAGTGTATTTTAACTAAACATTTCTGACCAGAGATGTAACAGTCACTGCCAGAACAACAGCTACACTAATATCAGATACATTTTTGGGATTATGATGTGTAGACATTTAATCCTCAATTATTGCTGAACTTAAAGGTAAAAGTGTTCCGTAAGAAATTTCGAAATTGGTTCCAGTAATATTAGTATTATAAATATGTTCTGTTACTATTCACCTTATTGTTATTTCTGGCTGAATTTCTCACGCACACATACACACATTTATCGCTTATTTTAAACCTATTTCTGTACAACTACATTTCGAATTTTATTTTGGCATCCAACTAGACATACACTAATTCAATTTAAACATCATGTTTTATATCTTTTATAGAATTTTGAAACTCCCCTACATTTTGCCAGTAAATTTGGACATATTGAATGTGTTTCCACGCTTGTACGACATCCTTTAACGAAACTTAATCCTCAGAATTTTGCAGGTCAAACACCTGTAGATTTAGCTGGTACTCGTTTGGTTAATCAAGACAAAATTATTCATTCTGATTTCAATGGTACCATTAACATAGTGAATAGAATTCAACAGATTTTTGATGAAAGGTACAATGACTTTTTATCGTTTGATTTTATTTTATATTTTTCATTGTTGATACGTTTAGTATTAATATCGTACTCTCGTTATTATTACTACTAAAATTCTTGGACAGTGACGAGCAGTTGAATCTAGAACATACACATTTCACTCTGTTCAAAATTTGCCAGCCAGATATATTTTCACCTCAGTGTTGATGTTCACACCGAAACTCGAATCCATCACCTTTCGCTTCACACACCTAACAGGTTATTCATTGGGCTACTGAGTTCCTATTAGCTACTGGCTTATACAACGGAGGGAATTCTAATTCCTTTTTCAGAGATGTTTGAAACCTCCCATTGTTAATGTTAAAAGACTATAATTAGTCATTCTTTTTTGACAAATGGACTTCGTGAGTGGATTACTTCGAAATGACCATTGCCATAAAGACTTCAAATAGGGTTGAGTAGTGGTTATCAGTAGAATCTTGCATTCAGATTTTGTACTTCTCTAACTGCTAAAGTGATCATAAAATCACTTACATTTTGTCGACAATGCTAAAATCTGACTAGAAACGATATAAACAAGCACTTTCCCTCCTAATTCAACTTTTCCCGTGACATTTACTTTGTGGTTGGTTGCCGTTGTTTTTAGTTAGTTTAATTTCGGCATCCTTTACGATTGTGGTTCTGTCACTATGTATAGGCAATTATACAAATTCATTTCGTTCCACTTAGGTATACTACTCCTAACCCAGGTCTCATATGGTCGAAAAATGAAATTTTCGGAGCTACGAAAAAATCATTACCGGACATGAGGCAAAGGGTAGTAAGAGCGTCTGGGTCTGTTCGCATCAAGCTGGGCCGCATCTTCTGCTATCCTACGCCATATATGTGTAAACCATATGCTATACTGCTATATAGAGCTGAAGGTTTCCTATGAGACTAGAGGTTCGCTGTGAACATTGTGGATGGCTTGGCGTTGCTTTGGCAAGCATTGCTAACAGTTCATATACAAAATTGGTTAGCAGGGCGACCGATTTCATTGGTACTAGTGATGGTTGTTTTGCAACATTCCCGAGGGCCATTATCATTGGGGTGCTGTATTCCATATCACGATTGCTAACAATAATAAGTTTGACAGTCATGTAAGCGGGATGGCTCGAAATGGCCTGTTCATGCCATGCATATTGATTGACGCGATCATGGGTCGGAAATAATCACTATATATGTACTAGTGTATATAAATAGTGTGAATGGTCCGTCAGGGTGTCAAGTACCTCTGTATGGGGTTGCACCACGGGATTGAGCCGAACTGTTCGTGTCGAAATGCTAACACGTGAGCAGTCTCCTTGGTTCTCCTGAAAACCAATGTAAAATTGCCCTTGACAATAGAGAGTTAATTTATACAAAAAATAATACAAAATTGTTTCGTCCCACTTAATTTATTTCAAATATCAGGTTTTATTAAAATTCGTTCTCTTCTCGTGTTAGCAGTCAGGTGTAGTAGTATTTTTTGCTAGTCACTTTTATAGATTTAAGCACTAAAACCTTTCATATCAAGAATAGCTTAATCGTTCCGAATTGCGCAAGTACTGTAGGATCGTACTGGACCCCAAACCGACATTAACAATGAGAGGATTCAAACAACCCTTAAAAATGAATATAAATTCACCCCGTTGTAGAAGCCAGTGGCTATATAAACTCAGTAGCTTAGTGGATTACGTGTTAGGTATCTGAATCGAAAGATGATGGGTTGGAGTTCCGGTATGGACATCAACATTGGGGTGTAGGTGCATTCAGCTGACGAGTTTTAAGCAGGGTGAAACTTCTTTGTATTTCACCACTGTCCAACTCTGCACAAAGTCCTTATAACTTAATGGTAATATCAAAGTAATCCATTCAAGATGTACATTTTCTAAACGTTAATAACCAATTGTAGTCTTTAAAATCGACAATAGGAAGACTCAAATAACGCTTATCAATAAATTACTGCAATCCTTCTTTTAAATAATCGCCATCAGTAGAATGTGTATTATTACTTCTCTTATTTCACTTACAAGTTAATCGAAAGGTAGATGGTTTAAGTTTCAGTTCCATAATCAATATTTTGTCAACATTTTACACACTAATTGAGTGATCAATATATATATATATATATATATATATATATATATATATATATATATATATATATAGCACCGGACTAATGATTATTAGTTAGTCAGAGTAAATTACATTTGTTTCGTTACAGAACATAGTGTTTGGTATGTATGATGGAGAAAATTTATAGCTTAGGTAGATGGATTGTGATGATTGTGATCGAGTTACATTCTCTGCATGGGATGTTTTTATTGTTTAACAATAGAAAAAAACAAACAAATACTGTTAGGTTTGATACTTATTCTCGAATGCTGTTTGTTTTTTTATCCAATATCATGTATAATATATGTGATAGAATTATGAATTAAGTAATATACTGATATTAGACAAAACATTGTAAGTTAATTAATTAATTAATTAACTAACTGGTCAGACTAGATTTTGGACCTCTATGTGAAATGATTAAAAGCTAAAACATAATATTGTAGTGAAGGAGAACACAGGTGAGGGCAACCGAATTGTATCTAACGAAAATTACAGAGTTTTACTCAGTAAAATAGGATAACCATATCGTAAACCGTCGTTAATTTGCAAATCTTCAATCCATTGTCTGACATTTCACTATTCATGCGTTTCATACAAATTCCATTGTGTTCCCACTCTTCTTACTTTCTTGATCTTCCCCCATCTTCTGCTGCCAGACATTACGTTTACACTCGCGTCATATACTACTTATAAGTAGCGCGCGCCACAATATGAGTTCATAAAAAATTTTTTATCAATAGGTTAAAGTTATACAACAAAATGAATTATAAACTTTCTATTTCGAATGTGAAAGATAAGCTAAATGGTATGTTGTTAATATGAACAATTTTCGATTTAAGCTATTTGAAATACAATTGATCCACTGTTTATACGAGACGTTTAGTTAAAATGGAGCTTTTTTTCGATTTCTCTAGTCTATTTAAATTAAATTGCAATCTTTAATAGATTGTGATCAAATATACCACATACATTTGTGCGTTCGGTTTAAAACTTCCCCACATGTTGTAATTACTACCACAAAAGTCCTACTCACTCATCTCAGGTGTGTTGTTTACGAAATTGAGAGGATGAAAATCAAATGTCCGGTGCTTGAACTAGATCAATGGGTACGCGAGATCCACTTATGGAAGTTGCGAAACCCTGATACCAAACCAATGATGCACATGAACTCTAGAATCTTGATGAACCTATTCTTGATCACCGGCTAACATGGAACCTCATC
>OX103974.1:6376580-6393867 GCA_944470395.2 Schistosoma turkestanicum
TTAACTAATTGCTACGGTAACAGAAAAAACATTTAATACACTGTGCTTACACCAAGTAACAGTTATTAGTACCCGATCAGTGCCTTGTATTACTGTGATAAGCACAAGATAAAGCATTTAAAACAGCATTTGAAGTGAACGATATCAACCTCATATAAATCAATAAACTGAATGAATATACATATAAAGGCATAAAAAATTTTAACCTTGTATTTAGGGAGCAACAATATTCGTTTCATAAAACACGAATAAGGAAGGATTTCTGAGGGTATTAGCACATAAATTTACAATGATATCCCGTTAATGAGCAGCGTAGGTTAACATATAGTTAATTACGAGAAAACTAATGTTTCTTTGAGCTGTGAATTTCTTTCATTCGAAAAATTTACGGATTTTGCAAAACGTCTTATGCAAGTGATGTCAATATATTGATGAATGAAACAAAAGTATAGCACACTCAAAATGCACCAATCTTATTTGTATATTAAAACTGCAATCATATTTCATATCTAAATCTTATTTAGTAGGTTTTCATATATCTCGAAACATCACAACCTCTTTCCACATTTTAAATCAGTGAAGGCTTATGAACAAAGCGATTGAGAAACAATCTTTTGTTAATGTTATACAAACCCCGCAATACATATTGTTTGCCCCTATAGAGATCATATGTCCTAGTATTTGTATAAATCCATCCTTCTTATATGAGAAGTGGAAGGTTGTAGTTCTGCTAAGCAATTGCATTAATGTGAATTTATATTTTCTTCTTCAGTATCGTACTCTTCTAATGTAAAGTTTGATCATCAACTTAGGTGATCTGTGTTGGTGATTGCTAGCTAACACTGAACTTGATGAGGTTAGGTAAACTGCTCGACGTCCACTGACCTGCCTGTCAGATGATTTATCCATAACTCAACGACATTTCGCCGGCCACATATAAGCATCATGTGCTTGAAATGATCAGTTCGATTTTAGTACCCCTGTGAATGCTTTGGTTCACATTGTTGAAGTTTGTCACAAAAAGTCCGTGCTAAGTAATTCCATTAAAAATACTGCAAAGCTGTATAAATGTTAGAACTGATTGTTCTTAAGCCAAGTGTTGAGTAAAATCGTTCGTTACTGAGGCAACACTTGTAACGAATAGAGCATACTCAGTGGATTACTACTTGAAATTCCTGAGAGTGAAGCTAACATTTTGTAAAATATTTAGTTGCAACGTCACTTTCAAAAAGCGCCAATATTTTTTTAAAAACTTACGACTATAAACCAACTTGAGCTATTATGATAAGCCCAATTATTCATCGAAATCAAAAAATGTTCCAGCATCTGATCACCAATACACTAAACTACCTCAGTCAGCTGTTATTTGTTTGTTTATCTGTTTTCAAAAATTCTGCGCTCTGGATCTTCTGATGGCTGTGGATGTTGTGTTTGAGATTATATAGTTACTGTTGTGTTCGTATGCATATGTAAGTCAAAGGCTTCATAGTTTTAAAGTATTAGAGCTTTTAGCGCCAGCTTCCCATAGTCCACATTCTGATATATTCCTACTATTTGACCTTTTCACGTACGAGGTTTTAGACGGTGAATGTCGAGAATCCCCAGTTTCTCTACTTTTGAACTATATCACCAAGTAGTACTTAAGAATATTTAACAAATACAATTAGATATTGATTGCCATTGCTCTGTGTATCCTACCAATAGCATGGTCCTGCATCTTAAACACTAAGGATAGTTCAATTGACTTACGTTAATCCTAAATATCCAATCTCACTTCGAATTTATCAACAGAAGGTGCTTGTATTACTTCTCCTGGCAGAAAGTCCTAGTAGTCTACTATTCGATGTGAAAAACGCGACTCTGTATGTAAACAATTTGATCTTGGTTTTTGAACTTCGAGTGTTCTTCAAAGCACCAGTCCTTACTGAAAGAAAAAAATGGTACGTATTAACACCAAAATCATTCTCAGCATATTACAAGTCATTATTAAAAGATCTCAAAGCTTGTGATAAGACTACTGAAACAGGTTGAGGCATCTATCTTTCATAAAATAGGTCGACGAGATCGTTCATTATTTGGTCCCCTCTCCATCGAACTCGCTTTGTATCAGGACTCGTTGCTTGAATCCCATATTTATATGTAAACCCATAAGCCGTTTATGGCATCCTAGGCATTTCTTCATCTAATTAATGAGATGACTTACGAGTAACTTGTAAGACCCTAAAGCTTTTAACAGTAGCAACTTTACAGTTACTCGCGTTTCTGAGTTTTCTGTTAATTATGACTTCTATGCCTGTATGATCTAGTGGTTTACGCAAAAGCATTCCATTCATGAATTGTCGTATTTATTTGTATGCATCACTACATTTGCTAGGATTAACTTCTGATGACTCACTCTGCTAGTGAGTTCGGGTGTTGTAATATTACCTGACATGCAGTGTATGGATCTACAAATCTTGATGTCATCGTTAAAAAGCAGAACAAACAATTTTATTACAGTTGGTAAACCATTTACATAACTTCGTTTGTTAAACTCCTTTGTGGCATGGTTGATTCAGTTTAGCTTGTGCCTTAAACGTGTGGAAGATTAGGACCCAAAATCATGATTAATTTATGTCCTCTTTTAAACAGAAATGTAGCTTATCTAATCTACAAAGCTAAAGTATCCAACTGTCGACACCTATACAAAAGAAATAACCTAGATCTCTATCGTTAAGAATCGCTACTAATATTTAGTGATATGAGTGTGCACACCTGGATTTCTGCAGTTCTGTTTCTGGGACCGTAAAATTCATAAGTGGACAAAATTCTGTTTCTTTTGAACCACATTACCATCAGAGTACTGTGTTTGTACAGGTTTTGACTTAAAGCAGTAGTTCACATTAAATTTCCCAATGATTTCAACCTCAGCCTTTTTATTTTATTCGAAAAACTGACATAAATGGCTGGTAAATATGCTGCACATGAATAAGAAAAAATTGGGAAGAAACGGCAAAGAGGAAAACTAATTGAATAGAAATGACAAGGACAATTTATACTAGGGCGTTCAATTTCAAAAAAGTACGACCGGAAACTTTCATTTGAAGTTCCTCTCTTTTATGAGGAATTTAAGAGTTAACAATAACAGGACTTTCACCGGCCTCTGAGTCGTGTTCGAGTTGTAGCATACGTAGGATTCCAACCAGGGAGTCATCGTAAATCGATAAATAATTATCTTTCACAGCTTTACTTCATATCGTGACCCCACTTCATAAACTGACCACCTCGCTTTTTCACCCAGTCTCACCATCGGCAAATAACGCACAATTCGAAAATCTCTGAAATAGCATTTGTAAACCAATTCCACGCCACCGAGGTCGATGTTTGATACTGTTGAGAAGTATGTCAGCATTTCATGAAGCGTAAGGTACGGGATTCTCCAAACAACCCTGTTCTGGGTCTCTAAGCACTATTCACTCTTTTCGTGTCTGCCTCCAATTTTTGACGCAACGTGTACACCAGCCTTGAGGGTTCCAAGTTAGTACTTGCTTTGTAACGTAACTTAGTGGTTTTCGTAGTGTTCAATTCATCTCCAGCGTCTCTCCATAATTTGCCTCTTGGTTTAAAGCTGGTTTGTTCGCTGCCACCATAGGTTATTGCTGATGGTGCCCAGCCTATGAATATGGAATATGTTGTGTAAACAATTGTCCATAAATTTTAGTACCTTTTAATAATGTTTGAAATGGTGCTATAAGTTTCAGCTCCGTACAACAGAACTGTTTTGACATTTTTATTGACGATTCTGGCATTAGTGTTAATTAATAGGTGTTTTAAGTTCCAGATGTTCCTTAACCATAGAAATGCTGCCGTATTTTATCAGTCTATGCCTTCTCATGTGCATTAGATCCCATTCGTTTATCACTGGTGCTGTCCAAGTACGTAAAAGTCTCTATGTCCTCTTGTACTCGATCAAGTGTGATTTAGTTGTTGCTCGGTGAGTTGTATTTCAGAATCTTGCTTCTACCCTTGTGAATGTTGGGATGTACTGCTGTGGAAACGGCTGCTGCAGTCAGCTCCACCAGCATTTGTTGCTGTTTGGAGGTAGGAAAGCTAAGTAATCTGCAGAGTACTGCAGTGTCAAAAAAGGTTTCATAAGATTCTCCTACTCACGTCGAACGCTTTCCCATAATCAAGAAAGTTTATGTTTGGCAACTAGTTCCTTTGAATCAATTAATGGACAGTGATTCGTAGTATCGCACAATCGATCCTTACGGAACCTAGATTGTTGATCTCGAAGCTACTGGATCTCCCGTTTTGTTCAACAACACTTGTAAACTTTTCCTGTTACTGATAGTAGTGTGATGTCTTTGTAGCTCTCATGCTAGGGTCTTTATTTTCTTGATGCGATATCCTTTTTTCTAGTCTTTTGGTACTTTACCTTCCTCCCTAATTTTTTGAAGAGCATGCAAAACATCTCAGTTAACTCTGTTGGACTTCGGTGCTTTGGTTAGTATGCTGTCTGGTGTTGCTGCTTTGTCACTCTTAATATGTCTAGTAGCTTTGCTAATTTCTTCGATTGTTGGTGTGGTAATATCTATGGGAAAGTTTGGGTACTGCTTTGATAAATCATAGATTTAGTGGGGCTGGTCTGTTCAAGACTTCTTCGAATCGCTCTACTCAACTGTCCTGATGTTCTTGGATCTCAGTGATTAGTTTTCATTCTTTGTTTTGAATTGGTTGCTTGTGTTCGCTTTATTTTCCAGCTAGCTCCATTTTTTCATATAGCTGTCTCAAATTTTCTTCTCTTGCAGCGTTTTCGGTTGCTATTGCTAGATATTCCTCATATTTCCGTTTATCAGCCCTAATGCTTCTCTCTACTTGTTTGCCTCTGTATCTCGGCATTCTCTGATCTTTTTTCGACTGTTGTTGATTTCTGTCTTGTTCTTCCTACATTTTGCCTAGGCTATCAACAGAGATTCACTTCTAATGATGGTGCTTCTTGTATCCAAATGCTTCTTTGACCCCTTCCCAGTTGTTATCCGTAGTCATTTCGTCTGAATAGATTTTGTAGGGCTTGGAGCCTATTGCTAAGAGCTATCTTGAATTTACATTGTCAGTATCTCGAAGAGAGGCTGTATCGAACTTTTGTAATACTTTTTCTTGAGTTGTATAATGCTTCTTTAAATACAATTTCATCTGGGCCACCACCAGGTAGTGATATGAAGCTACGTAAACTCCTTGCTTTTTTCTCATGTCTTCCACGGACCTTACAAACCCTTTGTTGGTGCAGATCTAATCGGTTCGGTTCTCTGTTCTGTGATCCTCTGAAACCCATAAAGCTTTGTGCACGCATTTTTAGGGGAATATGATGCCACCTATAACCGTTTTGTTGAAGACAGATTTGTGAGTCTCTCACCGTTCCGGTTCCATTCTTTCAGTCCATATCTTCCTATGACATCTTCATATCCAGTGTTGTCTATCCCAACCTTGATGTTTAAGTGTCCCTTTAGTATGGTCAGGTTCTTTTCTGGGCATTTCTTTACTACTGACTGTAGCCCGTCATAAAGCTGATTTTTATCGTTTCTACTGTTATCATTATACTTGTACTGCTTATGTAGGGTAGCGAAATAATTTTTGTTTTACTTTTCACTTTAAGGTACCTTTGCTATGCCTCTGCATGTAGATCCACGTAAACACGAACTTCTGGAAGCTAGAATTCAAGGAACTAACCATATAAGATCAAATAGTAATGCACCTCCTCCCACTAAGTCTGATTCTTATGCTTCTGGATATATGTTTCCGATAACAGAAGAACCTTCTCGCACTCCAGAACACTCAGTTTTACGTGGTTCTTCCAGTCCATTTAGTTCGGTCGGTGAACACGACCTAAGTACTAGTAGCAGTGATCTTAAGCTAGTTTCCACAGTAGTTCCTTCGATATCAGTTGAATCAAATGAAAGAATTCCGAGTTCAGCAGATCCGAGCAAGAAGTCACACAACCCAAATTGCCAAAATAGTAATCGATTAGAGATCACTAATCCAGGTCCTACTGTTCAAAATTCACATATGCCGCCTGTTCAGTCACAAGCTAACAATACAACTTCACCTACAACTCCGAAAAACAATAAAATCCTTTCAAGTTCAGTTGGCGAATCTGATAACATATCAAGTGATGGCTTTCTCAACTCCCTCATTAAATCGGATGATAAGCTTGTGGAAGCTTCGGCTCCTTGTATCCCAGTAAATCCTCTTGGCTCACCTCAATGTCTTCAGTATGTTTCAAGATCGAATTCAATGCACACCCCAACTACTGTTGCAGGCAACAGTCCTGTGAAACAATCCCATACATTTGTAGATGAAAAAAATGTTCCTTATTCTACATTCCAACTATCTGTTCAACCGTCTACAGCATTTATTGAGACAAACAATCCTGCATACCACTTATCCCCTTCGATAGGACCAGTTACTCCAACTCCTGATGGACAATGTGACTCATTACTATCTCGAAATGGTACGAAAAAACGGCGAAAATTAATGAGTTCTGATGAAGGTCATACACCGAAACCTAAAAGAACAATTTGCCAAGAACGTGGTTCCAAGCGTATCGATGAACTTTTTAAAGTGAGTTATTCAGTTTTTTTTCTCCTACAATAAACCTTTCATTCTTTACACTATCATCTAATCAATCCGCTTCGTAATAATTAGGTAACTAGAACTATAAAAAATCTCAGGACATATAATTAACGTCTACATAATCTACCAAGTGATATTCTAGGTTCATTGAAAGTCTTGACTCGTATTTATTTTTATCAGTGAATCGATAGGATAGTTTATCGAAGTATTTGACCCCATCATCATAATGTGTATATTGTTTCTTTTGCTCAATTGACTACTACTGCTATTATGGATTGTATTTCTCAGCCTAGAAACTCAACCGGTGTTCCACTAGAATCGATTTTTCACGAATATATATATATATGTGTGTATTACGAGAATTCAATAGTTTAATCATAGCTTTTATCTTCACTTGTCTATTCTCTCATTCAGTTCATGCCTGGTCCATTATATTCATCCTGTGGTTCAACCAGTCCAACACAAAATCCTCGTCTACAGAGCCCTGTAAGTCTACATCCTATATATATATATACATTCAATGTTGAGATTTTCTACACAAACTGTATAACAATATTATATTAGATCAGTTAGGATTTAACATTATGTTTCATTCTTTACTAATAATGTCAAACACAATTTTCTCATATGCATTCATTATGTGGAAATATTTTTCATGAATTGATTGCACTAAAGATTTTCAAAATGAATGATATCATAACCGAAATATCCATGTTTTCAATATTATTCTACTTTTACGAGTTTCACTGACTTTATTTTTATAATTCTTGAATTCGTTAGCTAAATTAATGCATGTATCATTTCTCTATTATAGAACACAAGATAACTTAGTACACATGTGTGTACTGGACTTTGAGCTGCATTTTATGTAACAGCCAGTGAATACTCATACCTGTCTACCTTAACTGATGTAGGAAAATAAATGCTTAGCTTTCAGTAACAAGCTTATTATCGATAAGTGTCTGACTTTCAGATTTAGATAGACCAACTTGTTGGAAGCAATGCTGTTGTTAGGAAACGGGTACTAGGTAAGGATGGCAGGTCAATAGATGAAGCAGTGAAACTTCATCAGTTGAAGTGGTTGGGATATGTGTTGCGAATACCTAACCACCGACTTAGGTTTTGCGATGTAGGAATAGGTTGGAAAAAAGCTAGGGGCGGCCAAACCAAAACATGGCAGAAATCCATGAAGTCACTGACAAGTGGACTGAGTCATGTCGGTAGGTGTCAATTACCTGGTTGGGGCTTACGAGATCATAGTAATCGATGGTTAGGGACCCCGAATGACATGGCTCAAAATCATTTGCAATGGTGCAGGTGCATTCCTTCTAACCTTCAGAGTTCCTCATCACCTTTATCTTTGTAAGTTTCTTTCACTAGATTCTACTTCTTGAATAATATCTTCTAACCTTAATCTCTCTGATTGGTGATAATATTTCTACTACCTCTGAGAAGACTGAGGCAGGCTCAATAGGCTGTATTTGGCAAATTTACACTCTTAGTCAATTAAAAACGATTACATTACATTGAACACTCCATTTGCACACCATCTTTGAGTCCTGACTTCCAACGCTCCAGCCTTCTTCCATTCCTGCTGTTGCTTCCTTTACTTCCTGTCGGTGCTCTATTTCTTTCTTGCTTTTGCTCTATTTGCTTTCCGTTTTCCTCTTCTGACCGTAAGACTTCTTCTTTCACGTCCATTCTTATACTACTTATATCGTTCGTATAAGTAGCACACACCACACCTCTATTACTATGAGATTTGAAGTGAAAATTTCGTCTCTGTGCTAATGTTGTAGTATGGTAACATGAACTGGTATACGTACGTACAAAGTTCTGTGTTGTAACTGACTGACTGACTGACTGAATTTTCAGATGAACTTTGTTAATTATGGATATGATAATATGTCAAATCATCAATGTAGTGCTCTCAGGCCTCCAATGATTGTCTAACTTAGATCAGTTGTATGATCATAATTAAATCCAACAATCTCCGCAACCCCTAAATCTGACAAAATCAAATTCACTAGCAATTGGAAATAAATAAGTTGCTATTATCATTCATATTTTTTTTTTATAAGAAACAGTAGTATAGTGTGATCATATCAATTAATTATATTTAATGTGTTCTCATCTATGTAAACCAACTAACTGTAAAACAAATGAGATGTTAAATAAACTCTTGTAGGCTATCTATCTACCGAAAAAAAAACAGACTATTTGACTCGCTAAAAGTGTTAATAAAGCTAGAATGGTAAACTCGAAATTGCAAATAATATGTGAGTCAAACAATGTTTGCTTACATATTAATATTCTTTAGAACTAACTAATAATCAATAAAGTTTACATGATAATTGACAGGTAGAGAGCTATGACACAATGATGATGATAATGTGTACAAGGTATACTATACATACGTAACTAGTACCGTATGGAGGAAGATCGATTACTCTCTGCTCAACAATCATCTTATTTACAGTTATTTTGTATTGTAAATGATTATGGACTGATTAATTTGTTAATAAGAATTTAAGGTGAGTAGGAGCAGGAGGAGGAGCTGATTTCTTTTTACACTTTGCTTTGTTTTGTTTAATTTAGTCACCTACAAGTGGCCATTCTCTTGATAATCAAATGGTTGGCATAAATCATAATTACATCCCATCATTGAATGAAGCAGTGACTACAAGTTGTGCCAGTAACGATCAAATAGTGATCACATCAGTAACAGGAGCTCAATATGCAAATAACGCGGCTACTTTCCAATTGTCACCTGTTCGTGCCAATAGTACAGCAAGTCTAAGTGATAGTTCTGGTGAAAACCCTGTATCAATGGTTGGTTTAAGTATGGCTGCAAATGTTAACGCTAATCCAACTTCTTGTACAATGCCATGTAATGCTACTCCATTGCCTACTTATTCTTCTAACCTTCAAATACCTGCTAATATGAATTCATCTCAACCACAAACTGGGCAATCTAATGTTGGTTATTTAAATCCTGGATCCGGTCCAAATAATCCCATTACACCAAATATTCCTGGTGTTTCTGCTTCATGCACAAACAACTCCAGATCTCATGTTGGAGTGCAAACAGATGAAACTGTCACTCCATCGTCAACTGCCGAATGTGTGGAAGATTCACAATGCACAAATACCACATCTTTGCATAATAATAATAATATTAATAATCCTCCTTTATTTACAACCGGTGCACCGGCTTCACCTGTTCCGCTAACCACTGTTGAAAGTCTACAACGTCGAATAGCTGACTTAGAACATGAAGCTGTTGTTCAACGAGAGACTATCACAAAATTGCAAGAGAATGCTATTCGTTCTCGTGAGATGATACGTGAATTATTGATTGAAAAAGTAAGTTAGTTAACATTCTATCTGATTGCAATCAATTACACTATTATTATCTTTGGTTATCTCTGAAAATTAATGTAATTTTTACTATTCTAATAAATTTCTAATTGTATAACACGTTATTTTTTTTATTTTATTTTAGAGTTTACTTGAAAGGAAAACTACACGTCAAAAGGTGATGGAAAATCGTTTACGATTAGGTCAATTCATCACTCAAAGACAAGGTGCTCATTTTGAAGAAAAATGGATTGAAGGTTCACGATTTAAAGAATTAGATCAGTAAGTTCTGTTTTAATAACAAAAAAAAACATTCAAAAATTACTGCGAAACATGACCAGTCAAAGTAGAAGATATTCGTAGGTTACTGGTTTTCGAGCATCGGTGTCTCCGAAGCATTGCTCATTTATCTTGGGACTGTCGAGTAAGAAATGCTGTTAGGAAACGGTTACTAGGTAAGAATGGCAGATCCATAGGTGAAAAATTGAAAATTCATCAGTTGAGGTGGTTGGTACACGTGTTACGAATGCCCAACCACCGACTACCTCGTCGAGCTATGTTTTGCGATGTAGGGATAGGCTGAAAGAAAGCTAGCGGTGGCCAGACCAAAACATGGCACAATTCTACGAAGTCACTGACAAATGGATTAAGTCATGTTGGTAAGTGTAGACTACCTGGTTGTGGTCCGCCAGACGATACTAAACGATTGTTCGAGACCCTAAATTACATGGCTCAAAATCGTTTGCAATGGCGCAGGTGCATCCACTCTTTGTGTTCTCTCAAATTCTAATCTTCCCAATTCCTCATCACCTCTACCTTTCTCCTGCTAAACTTATCTCGCTGAATTATACTGCTTGAATAATATTTTCGAACCCTAATCTCTCCGATTACTATGGGATTTGAAGTGACAATTGTGTCTCTGTGCTAATGTTGTGGTATGGCAACCTGAACTGATTTATGTACTTACGAAGTTCTACGTTGTTACTGACTAACTGACTATAAGCAATCCATTATTATCCCAACTGACTGTGATAAGGATTGTTTTTTCTTCTAAACATTGCAACAAAATTTTTATAATATATATGTGATTAATTGTTTGTGAAAAACATACAAAACTATTGAACATTGAAGCATAGTTATGAAATATAAACAAATTAAGTAATTCTTGTTTTGATTTCTATCCATGTAGAATTGAAACCTATCTGTTCCTAGTTCGTACTAAGTATCCATGTTTATATATGCACGCATAGTTTGTCACGATTATCATAATTCATTTCATACTTTACCTTTTTCTGTCATTTTTGTTTATTTTAGACGTCGTAAAAATATTGAACTTGTACGTGAAGAGATTGAACGTAAAAAGAAACAATGGAATAAACGTAAACCAAATGTTGGTGATGCTAAAAAGAGTACTAAATCAAAATATGATGAGTAAGTTGTAGTTTATTTTTTTTTACTGTTGGAACCAATGTTATATTTAAAAATATTGAATAGAAAAATCAAAGACATCTTGAGTGACACAGACAAACTGTCGATGCTCCAAATTCCCTGGCGTAGCCAGGGGTGGGGGAAACCAATTTTTTCTCTAGAGGAGATGCTCTCATATGGTCATGCATTATAGCGACTGCCAGCAAAGTCCTACTCAATGCCTTCTCGTGATTACTTACTTACTTACGCCTGTTACCCCCAATGGAGCATAGGTCACCGACCAGTTTTCTCTAATCAACTCTTTCCTGGGCTTCCCTTTCCAGTTCTGTCCAATTTTTGTTCATTCCTCTCATATCTTTCTCTATTTCTCGGCGTAATGTGTTTCTTGGCCTTCCTCTTTTCCTTTCGCCCTGAGGATCCCAAGTGAGGGCTTGTCTTGTGACGCAGTTCGGTGCTTTTCGCAGTGTGTCCTATCCACTTCCGCCGCTCCATCTTGATTTTCTCCTCCACTGGAATCTGGTTTGTTCTCTCCCACTGTAGGTTGTTGCTGATGGTGTCTGGCCAACGAATCCGAAGTATTTTGCGTAGACATCTGTTAATAAACACTTGTATCTTCTGGATGATAGGTTTCATAGTTCTATAAGTTTCCGCTCAATACAATAGAACTGTCTTGACATTTGTATTGAAAATCCTGATTTTGGTTGACAGTCGTTTGGAGTTCTAGATATTTTTCAACTATAGAAATACAGCCCTTGCTTTGTCGATCCCCGCCCTCACATCCACCTTGATTGTCGATTATGCTGCCCAGATATGTAAAGGTGTTAACGTCCTCCAAGGCCTCTCCATCAAGAGTGGTTTGGTTGGTGCATGTTGTGTTGCAACGGAGAATTTAGCTTTTTTCCTCTATGTATGTTGATGGTGGTATCGTATGCGAAATCGGGAAAACGAAATGCGGATGTCCGGCGCTTAAACCGGATTAGTGGGTACGAAGTAGTCATCTAGAAGACTTAGAAAACCCTTACTCCAAATGAATGGTGCAAATGAGCTCCTGGACCCGATCGTAGCTGCTGGGGCTTGCCTACCGTAATGACTCAACCGAGCTATATTGGCGAGAACCCATGTTCTTTTTGATCCTTCTTTGCCAGACAGGTCGATTGGAGAACAGTAAGCCTGAAAGTAACAACTCAAAGTCTGAGAGCGAAGTCGTACTACGGACTGTAGAGCATTGTGACAACAGTAAGGTATTCTCCTCGAACAACTGTCATCTGCAGCAATGCTGCATGATCATAAGGGATGATAGGATATATGAACCTATTGTCGGTCACTGGCTGTCATGAGACTGCATCTCATAACATTTCTCCATTGTCTTATAGATTAGACCTGTGTGCCATGTGCTTGGAACGTCTGTCCACTTGTTTTGTTTTGTACATCGTACAATATCCCAACCCAGCTCACAAAATGAATAATTTGTGTGGCACATAAATATTTAAGTTTCCCTTTATATGAATGTTTATATGTCTAAGTATAATAAATAAGCTTGCAGTGTTTATGTCCATTCCAGTAATAAGATGAATAATTTTTTTGTAAAATTATTGACCTTTAAGATGAACCTAGATAGTGTCATTGAATTTTAACAACTGGAAAATAAATAAAATGTCTAAAACATTTTTTAAATAACAAGAAAATAATTGTAAGATAATATATGATATTTACATGTTGGAAAAAATTAAACTAATGTGATCAATTGTGGGGTGAATATTAATCCTACGGCCGTTTCCTCCCGGTATGGGACTCATCGACAGTGCGCATCCACGACTCCCGCCACTCGCAGGATTCGAACCCAGGACCTTCGGTCTTGCGTGCAAATCCCTAACCTCTGGACCACTGAGCCGGCCGGCATCGAACAGTGTTAATGTCCATCTCCGATTAATCTAGGGATGAGTCCCATACCAGAACGAAACGGCCGTCATTCACTGCTTCCAGGTTTCTTATGGTGGTCTAAGAGTAATTGACTGGTGATTTCAGTGTGTAAAAACACGGGTCTTCATAACTCTATCTGAAAAATTTACATAATTACTACTTATTACAAAACCCAACTATCAAGTACTTGTTTATGTACTTGACTTCCAACCCCGATTTAGTTTTATCAGATTTAGGAATATTACCAGACCTTCGTAACAGAAAGTAAGGTTGCATGTTTGAACCTGTAAACTATCGGTTAAAAGTCAATTGTTTTAAAAGTGCATTAATTCACATCATCTTAGCTGTAAATTATTCATTAATTTTTTTATGGAATAGTTTAAACTGACACTTAACTGTATCCCACCTATCTTCAAACTTTAACGTTCAAAAATACTACCACTTTAATGCTTACAAATTAATTTGTACTGTTAAAGTCATACTCGTGTACTGTTACTGGTATGAGGGCGGAAGCCACTTCCCGGCTGCCCACACCGCAGAATGGTGTTTCTTAAAGAACCTAAGAAGGAAGGTAGATTACCGTTGGTCCTAGTGACCTGGGAGCGTAACCACAGAGTCCAAGAGATAACTGATTGAAGTCGGTCACACACGGCCTTTATTGTGAGAAGTTTTTAAAGTGTTAGCTCCGCTCTTGTTTAAAAGACCTTACCGCCAGAGACAGAAGTCAGTGAGGTAAGGTGAGGTGTGAAATTTTTAGGATCGACCTTTTCTAACCCCTTACGTTTTGAGAAGGCAGCATCACTGCAGATGCTGATTGTCTGAGGGAAACACCTCACTGCTCTCACACCCCTCTACAGTCAGCAGTACGACTTCTCCATGAGACCTTGAGTAGCTGCTTTTAGTATATTCGTTCTCCAATCGACCTATCTGACTGGCATGGTAGAACCTACAGAAACATATGTTCCAGCCAATATAGCTCGGTTGGGTCATCACAAATAGTGAAGCCCGACCACTACGTCAAGGTAGCAGCTACAGTCGAGTCATACTCTGTTATTTTCTGTTGCCTATTGTCAAAATGATAAATAAAAAAATAGTTGAATATACGAACAGATCATTAGTAGTAATTGTTGTTTTTCTTTCTCTCTCTGCAGAGTCTCTGTAGACGAATTTTATGAACAATTAGAAATTTATGATTTACGTAAACAAATGCTTGTTAAAGAAGATAAAGAAATTCAAATGGAACTAGAACGTTTAGATCGTGAAAGAAATTTGCATATTCGTGAAATTAAACGAATTTCTAATGAAGATGCATCACGTTTTAAAGATCATCCATTATTGAATGAACGATATCTATTGTTGAATTTATTAGGTAAAGGTGGATTCTCAGAAGTGCACAAGGTTGGTTGGTTGGTTGTTTTGATATTTTGCTTACAATATGAAAAATAATACATTTACGAATGTAGACATCATTTAATTGGTGATGATTGTGTTTTAATAATATCCATTTCTATACCAATCAGAATTTACACGTCAAACAGTACAGTGTAATTAATGTTATGTAACACATGTTCCAAACAGTTCAGTCGTTAACACTATGACTAAAATATCCAAGATTATATTTTACTTGTGATTCATCAACACCTCATACTTTAGCTCATGTTAATTAAAACGTAAACAACCACGTCACACAATCTGTTTATTCTTCAATCCCTTGGAAGTACCAAACAGTCAGTCAGTCAGTTACAACGTAAAACTTCGTACGTTAGTGCTTAAGTTCAGGTTGCCATACCACATTAGCACAGAGAAGCAATTGTCAATTCAAATCCCATAGTGGTAGAGACAGTAGAGGTATTAATGGTAATGAAGAAGACTAGGGTTCGAAAATATTATTCAAGAAGTATATTTACGTGAGATGACTTTAAAAAGAGAAAGATGGAGATGATAAGGAAAACTGAAGATTAGAATTTCACAAAACACAAAGAGTGGATGCACCTGCGCCATTGCAAACGGTTTTCAGCCGTGTCTTTCAGGGTCTCTAACCGTCGATTACTATCATCTCGTGGACCACAACCAGGTAGTCTACATCTACCGACATAACTAAGTTCACTTGTCAGTAACTTCATGGAATTGTGCCATGTTTTGGTCTGGCCGCCCCTAGGTTTCTTCCAACCTACCCCTTACCAGTAAAATATCGCTTGTCTAGGGAGTCAGTGGTTAGGCATTCGTAACACAATGTCCCAACCACCTCAACTGATGAAGTACTGATCAGTTGGCTATCAATTCTTAAAGTTCCACTCAAATACTATTTCATTGTAGTAACATTTAACTAATTGATAACTATATACGTTGTTGATAACTTTATTTCTTCTTACTTCATATCTGCTATCGTGATTGATTCAATATCATACTAATTACAATGACGAAATATATAGAGACATAGTCTTTATCAATTAATTTCTCTTAACTAAATTTCTTTAAATTATCTTCATGTATTTTTTTTTCTTGTTCATTTCTTCAGGGTTTTGATCTTGTGGCTAATCGATATGTTGCTTGTAAAATTCATCAACTTAATCCTGCTTGGCCTAAAGATAAAAAAGATAATTACATTAAGTAAGTACAATTTATGTCGGTTGATTGTGTATCAGGTTTAATAGAGAAATATTCATATGCTAAACATTCATATATACACACACACACATTGCGTCGTTATTATTTCAATCCTAGTTTAAAAGAGGCTATGCTTTGACATGAACTTGATACTTTGACTCTATCCCACTGATATAATAGCTTAGGCAATTGAGTATTTAACATGCTTATGTGAGTCTTATAAGCAAAATTAAATTATCGAATTCATTTTATCAAAAGATCCGTCAAACTAGTCAGTATAAGGTTGTGGTAATTGTTGAGTGTCATTAAAATCATGAACCGATCTAAGTTAGATCACCATTGAAAACCTGTAAGCACTGAATGATCGTTTTTCTACTAGTATGTTACTACTGCTCTGGAGTGAACATTTACGACCCTGCAAGCGGAAAGTCGAATACAAGACCTTCAGTCTGGCTCCACTGCCTAACCTCTTAACCATTGAGTTGGGATCCAACGATGTCAATGTCTAACTTGAATCAGTCCACGATATTACACAACCATCATCTATTGTCTTTGATGAGTAACGTCCCCATAAAGTGAGTGATCAAGAGATTAAGCGTTGGCGCGAGACCAAAAGTCCCGAGTTCGTTCCCCGCTTGGTGAGTACCATTCCAGATTTCCAATAATGGTCTAACATTGATCGGTTTGTAGTAATTCGATACTAGGTTGCTTTTTTCAGTATCACAGGCATAACAGTCGAAAAAAGTTTAAGTATTCCTTGTTGTAGATTTCTGTTTTCCCTACTCGTATTTTGCTGAGACAATTAATTAAGTAGGGATGTTTGTTTAGTGTTTCATATATATAGCATTTGTTCTTATTTATATCATTTTACATTAACACTGTAACTATCTACTTGTAAACAGATAGATTTTATTATGTATGCACTTGTTCCGATAGATTTTCTCTATTTTGTATTTCATATATACTAGCTATGGCTTTTCATTAAGTCATGTACTATTTATTTTCATTTGAGTAGTATAACCTTAATTGAGATATTTTTTTTCTGTGTAGGCATGCATTAAGAGAAATTGAAATTCACAAGACATTACATCATCCAAGGATAGTAAAAGTGTTTGATGTGTTCGATATTGATCATGATGCGTAAGTTGAATAATCGATTTTCGTGTATTTGTGCTGTGTTGACATTACTCTCTACATTGAAAGCTTATATACTTAGGATGGTTTCCGGCTTTTTTTGTATGTCGAAACATGGTGTAATATATTCCTAAGTTAAATCAAATAAATATGTACAGTTTGCGGCTTGAAATATTACTCATGAAATAATCATCACGTTGCATCAGTGTGTAAAATTTAAACGTAA
>OX103974.1:6394365-6454611 GCA_944470395.2 Schistosoma turkestanicum
AGAAGTCTGAAACCAGAATAAATCAACTCTGTGTTGCTTCCTGGGTTTTATCAGTTCACACTAGTTTATTTTATGGAGTTACGCAAGACTATAAATTGATCGAAATTAGACATTAACACCGTTTGATACCAAAGGTTATGCGTTCGCGCGCAAGATCGAAGGTCCTGCGTTCGAATCCTACGAGGTGCATGAGTCATGGATGCGCACTGCTGATGAGTCCCATACTAGGATGAATCGGCTGTCCAGTGCATCCAGTTATCTAATGCTGGTCTAACAATGATTTATTCATGATTTCAATGAGCAGTTTTTATTTGTAATTTGTATTGTATGTTAGTTAGTTAGCAATCAATAATTTTTTCATCTGTTGTTGTTTTTTTCTCTTCCTCTCTATATCTATGTAGCCATTCGGTCATAATATGTCACAAGCTGATATTTTACATGAAAATACTATACTACATGCACGATCGATTGTATTTCCATCGACTACAAAAGTTAGCGATGGAGCAAAAGTAAGCGCCTGTTGTTGTTGTTTTTTTGTACGTTTTTCTCTTGTTTAGATCAATTATTATGTTAGTGATATTTAGTTGTTTTATTTATCTGAACACATCAACATTGATAGAAAGGAGGAGCACCTTAATTAAGTATTTGTGAGTGAGTCACAGAAATCATTGAATTTTTATGCGAACTAGGATACTTTCCAGGTGTCCAGATCGAAATCGGTAGGTTTTTTCTTAAGGGACTGTAGTGAAGGAGAACACAGGTGAGGACAACCGAATTGTATTTATCGCAAATTACAGAGTTAATTGGTGTAATAGGAAAACCATATCGTAAATCGTTAATTTGCAAAATATCAATCCATCATATCGAACTGGACTGATCCTATTGCAAACAACATCAATCCATTGTCTGACATTTCACTGTTCATGCGTTTCATACAAATCCCATTGTGTTCCCACTCTTCCTTTCTTGATCTTCCACCATCTTCTGCTGCTGCCAGACATTACGTTTTTACTCGCGTCATATACTATTTATAAGTAGCGCGCACCACAGGACCACTAATCTGAGTTTTTGACTTACATGTCTAATGCATAAGTTTATTTTCTGTGTATTAGACAATCAAAACTTGATGTGGTTAGTGAGTTTCATAATGCTGCTAACCTGTTTACCGTTTGTTAGAATATACACCTGCCTACTATTCCTTACAACATCTACAGTTCACGATCATAAGCGACAATACTGCATATAATCAGCCTCAACAAACCATAATTTCACTGATATCTCATATAAGTGTTGACCGCGTTACATTCTTCAAACCACAGGATTTGACTCATATATGTAGATCAACATATTATACAGCAAACACATGCATAATTATTTTTATGAAGGACAGGCTGTAGTTTACTGATTATTTATTGGTTTGTTATTTTTTCCGAATACACTGATATTGTGTTACTTGGGTTTGGGCACCTGAGCAATATCTCCTACTTCATTTGGTCTCGTGTGCTTTTATGGCACAAATGCATGAAGTCACTGACAAGTGGACTGAGTCATGTTGGTAGATGTAGGCTACCTGGTAGGGGTCCGCGAGACGAAAGTCACCAATGGTTAGAGACCTTGAATGACATGGCTCAGAATCGTTTGCAATGGCTCAGGTGCATCCACTCTTTGTGTTCTATGAAATTCTAACCTTCTGAATTCCTGATCATCTCTATCTTTCTCCTTGTAAATTTATCTTACTGAATTATACTTCTCGAATTATATCTTCGCTCCCTAGTCTTCTCCATTACTGCTAATACTTCTACTATCGCTATCACTCTTGGATTTGAACTGACAGTTGGGTCTCTGTGCTATGATCGTGGTATGGCAACCTGAACTGATGTACTTATGTACGAAGTTCTACGTTGTATCTGTCTGTCTGTCCTAGTTTATTCGTAAATCCAATAATTTATTTGGCTCATAGATATTTAGGTGCCGCTTTGTTTAAATATATAAATAAATGTGTTTTTTTTAATCTTAATAAACTGATATTTAATATGCTCATAATATTTAACTCGACCATAGCTGCTACCTTGATGTAGGGGTGGTCGGTCTCAACTATCGTGATGACCCAACTAATCTATGATAGTAACTATAACCTATGGTTAGAGACCTTTAACGACATTTTTCAAAACTGTTTGGAATGGCGCAAATGCATCCATTCTTTGACTTCTCTCAAACCCTAATCCTCTTGATTCTTCATCACCATTCTCTTCCTCTTTTTAAGTTTATTTTACTAGATCATACTCATTGAATAATAGCATCTTCAAACTCTAATCTTTCCGATTACTGCTTATACTTGTACTACCTCTACTACTAATATGGTATTTGAATTGACAATTGCCTCTCTGTGTGCTAATGTTTTGGTACGTACGTACGTAAGTACGAACGAAGTTCTACGTTGTAACTGACTGACTGACTGGCATAATATTTAACTTGTCAAAAATGATACTTTTCACAGCCAAGCAATATTATTATCACTGAAGAACAATTTAAAACTGACATCATTTTAAAAAAAATTAAAATCCATCTATAATACACATACATACCTAGTAAACAAAGTTGTCTCATGTTATAATTTTTTTTTGATTAACTAAATTTCATTTTCTTTTGCTATTGTGTTTTTAAGGAATTTATTCGAAAATGTTGTACCTACAGAAAAGATCTTCGACCGGATGTCTTTCAACTTAGCAACGATGATTATTTAAAGCCTAAAGCTCAATTAAAGTAAGTCATTCTGTTTGAGTGCTTTCAATTTCAATCTGATCTCAAAATTGCACGTTAATAATTTTTTATTTATCATCGTTACCAACACGCCAGTCGCACTTCACTAGTTTAAAATTTGTCAGCTGCTCTCTCTCTCTCTGTGCATTTTCCTCAATCATATATTTCACTTATAGTACTATCGATTCTTTGCATCGATTCCGCTTGTTGACCTTGAGATTTCAATTCCCACCAGGAAAATCGATGGCTGTGATTGGCTGCTGTGTATTTTAGTGTGCAATTTTTGTGACTGTCCCAAGAACGTTTCTATGATGTATAGATAAACGAGAGTTGTATGCTTGATGGTACTGTGATTGCTGGGTGTTTGTAGAATATACTTTCTACGCTTAAAAAGCCTTCCTACCTTAGTTTGGGATTCAAGGTAGCCTCTCTGGACGCTGGTAATTGTCTCGTTCACGTTTATCGACTAAGGTAAACTCGTAATAGCCTCAAGCATACTTAGTGACGAACATAATAGTATCAAACATGCCTATAATGTAGAACGAATTCAGTTGCTGGTCGATAAATTAGTTGTTTGGTTTTTAGATGAATGTTTAGCTTGCGCCACAAATGACTCAAGTTAGCAAAGCCAATTGGGCGTTCTGTATTCGGTTCAGAAATTTCATCAGACGCCAGGCCATCAGAACTGATTATGAGACTCTTAAGATAAATGAAGCAGTGAACACGCTCAATTACTTCATTTCCTATTTATCGATTTAGGCGCTGTTAGTTTCAACATCTCTTGTGTTTTTCAAATAACTTCACCATAAGACTTTTAGTCTTAATCTGCTTCATCTTTATTTTTCAGACATTATCTCGACACATCTACACTTCCTGGTCCAGTCGGTGTTCCACCAAATATGACCAATCCCCAACCACCTTCAACTTGTATTGATCCCTCCATTCCTACTACTCCTGTTAGCAACCAGTGTATGATATCTGGATATCCAACAAGCAATCCTGTCATCAAATCTTCTTGATTTGATGTCGGCACCAGCAAAAATCACAATCAGATGTTTCTTTTCTAAATCAAGACGTTGTAATTGGTTTCAACCACAATTAATTGAACGCGTTACAAGGCAAAAAATGTTCTGTTTCATCTTTATTACACAAATACAACGTCTCATCCATCATTAAAGCTGTCTGTTTTTTATTATTGTGAGACCATTGGGTGATCTCAATTGCACAATCATCGTCGAGAAGATAGATAAAAGAAGAATGATGATGATGGCCGCTCTCAGTAATAATCAATAGTTTAGAGACAATGATATCTATTCATCTTGTTCCTATGTGTCTATATATATATATATAAATATAAATACGTGTGTGTGTGTGTGTGTATTATCGATTTCCTTTCAATGTTGAAGCGTCGTGAATAGTCTTTCATTATTCCCAATAAGAAAGATTATGCTGTAATTTCTAGTAGAAACAAAAAACAAACACACCGCTTTTGTCTCTCCTCTTTATTGTCTGCGTGTCTGTGTGTGTGTGTATGCGTGATGTTTTTGTTTCACAATAAAACTCTTTCTCTTCTATTCAATGCCATTTGTTTGATTACAAAAGCAAGAAATTCCAAGCACAAAATCTGCAATATCTCAACAATTTCCCCTTGATATATATACATATATATATAAATATATACTTATACATATACATACATATTCATTTAACTTGTAAATAAAATTTTAAAAAATTTGTATTTAAAAAAATTTTTCAACCGTACTTGACTGCTTATTTGATTTTCACTGGCAAACGTTTTCCATTAGCTTTGGGCTTGTGTATTTGATACCTGATGTATAATATGTTACTGATTACCCCTTGCACACAGTGTATGTAGGCAGTCGGGAAGTGACATCCGCCCTCATATGCGTAACAGCACATGGGACCAAATCGGTCTCAATCAAATCCTTCCTGCAACCCTTAACATCTCACTTATATCCATGACTAACCCCTGTCACATTCCTTTATCACTCCGCACCGCTAATACAAACGATTCGAGTTCATGAAACGTTATTCCTGGTCTCCTGAAACTCCGTTCTAAACTGCATGTTGCGGCTTTTAATGTTCGAATCCTGTGCCAAATGGAGCAACAGGCTTCATTAGTTAGGACTCTGAAATCCCGTGTCATCGATGTATGTTGCGTCTCGGAAACGCGCATACAAGATCCGAGTAAAATCATCAGTTTGATTTCAACTAGTGCAGATAGAGACACAACAAGGTTTTCGCTTCGTGTTTCTGGAAGCCCTGACGCCGCTTCTCGTGGCCTTGCCGGCGTAGGTATTATTAAGTGCTAGGGCAGAACTAGCTCTTCTAGACTGGATCGCAATAGATAGTCGCTTGTACACTGTCCAACTAAACGGAACAATAAGGACTCGGAAGGATAGGGGCACTCGCGACTTCCTCTTCGTCATATCTGCTTTCAGAACTCCTCCAAAAAGTTAAGCGCTCTGAGATGGTAATGATGGCTAGCGACTTCAATGCTCAAGTACGTAGACTAAATGAAAAGTAAAGACACCTGGGTGGATCCTATAGTGTCGCGGCCAATAGAACAGACTATGGCGACTGTCTACTGCAGCTATGCTCAGAGAAGCTTCTATTCCTAGCAAGTACTAACTTCAAGCATAAAGTAAAACATCTTTTGACCTGGCGACCCCCCGAAGCCGACTCAACGATGGACCCAACTAGATCACATCGATATAAACCAACAGTGGAGAGGCTCTGTTGAAGACTGCCGCTCATTCTGGAGCACTTGTTTAGACTCAGACCATGCTCTAGTGCGAGCGCGTATTTGTTTGCGCCTTACTGGACGCAAGGAAACCTCTTAGGGCTCTACTTAATGATAATGAAGCTAAAAATATATTTCAGGAACAACTAGGCAGCCATGTAGTAGGGAATGCCCACCGTGAGGCAGCTTGGAATGATATCAAAAAGGCTGTGGAAACAGCAGTGATATCTTCTAGAAGTGTTAACCATAAGGTTAGGGAGAAGCCGTGGATTTCAGTAGCATCTACGGAACTGAAGGATGCTCTAAAGCTCATCCCTCCTGGCTCTGAGCACGATGAGGAGCGGAGTCAGCTTAGGCGCATGTTGATAAAAAGCCTTCGCAATGATCGAGAACAGTCGTGGGTAGCGAAAGCGAGAGAGATGGAAAAGGCAGCGGCGATAGGCAACAGTAGGCAACTTTTCAGACTTATCAGGGAAACCGGTATTAGGAATCCGAATGTGAGTGAAACTATTTCGGAAAAGGATGGCTATATTATTCATTCTCAATCCAGGAGACTAGACCGATGGGCAGAACACTTTAAGGATCAGTTCCACGCATTCAGCCACACTGGTTGCCCACGATCTCCAGTCCCCCTGACTGGGAAACCGACATAAGTCCTCCTAGTCTTTATGAAGTTGAGAGAGCTATAGGAAATATGAAGCGAGGGCGAGCTGCAGGTCCTGATAGACTGACCCCTGAGATATTTAAGGATGGTGGTCCAGTTTTAGCAGCTAGACTGACCGAGATCTTAGCTAGAATCTGGGAACTGGACGTAATCCGATCTGACTGGTCCCAATTTTTAAGAAATGACAAAAGTGTTCTTGTGACAATCACAGGGGAATCAGTCTAACTAATATAGTTTCTAGGTTGTTAGCCTCGATTATACGTAGACGTGTAACTAGAGCTCGTGAAGTGCAGACTAGAGAAAACCAGGCTGGTTTCAGACCTGTACGTGAATGTATGGACCACATCTTTGCACTACGACAGGTCCTGGAACACAGACATATTTAGGCGTCTGACAGTAGTTATCTTCCTGGACCTCAAAGCGGCATTCGACTCTGTGGACCATGAGGTTCTGTGGCAGTGCCTGTCATTAAAAGGTGTACCAAAGAAGTACATTAATCTTATGAAGGCTCTCTACTCGAACACTACAGGTCGAGTGAGAGCTTATGGCGAACTGTCACCGGAATTCTTTACTTCAAGTGGTGTCCGTCAGGGATGTCCACTCTCCCCATTCTTGTTCAATTTTGTTATAGACATGCTGCTAGATATAATCTTATCCTCGTCTGACTTTTCAGATGTAGAACTCCTACTAGGAGACTCACTTGTTGACTTAGGATATTCCGATGACAGTTCCCCTGAAGCTAGTCTCAGTTGTCCAACCTATATCCAAAGTGTTCCACTGATTCCAAGCACTTCCAGGCTATATCTTTTCATTTCTGCAGCAACTTGGAATAGTCTTTCGATCTCCCACAATGTACGAGCATTTCATGTACCTAAAAGAAGGGTTGCTCTGGTTGTCAGTAGGGGCGTCGACCTAGCGACTTCCGAGGGAACCCAGCTTTCATCATGAGACGTCATAACTTTTCTAGAAGAAGACCTAACTCCCAGGGCAGAGTTAGCGAATTAGTTTCCCTATGGGATGGGGTCACCAACCCTGCTCCTTCATCCAGGCTTGGGACCGGCAGCAGCCTTAGAGGGGCTTCAGGCGGAGTTTTAGTGATGTTAGGAGTCGTCAATATTAAATTTTCGTGAATGTCTTTATTACCAAGAAAAATCTTGAAATTATTTCGACTAGTCAGTGTTCTTTTGAAAGTCCCTAACAAATATCTAGAAAATGATTGGTTATGCTTTTTGTTTTTTAACGGAATCAGACAACAATCAAATTTATTACTGATTTTAGCATGTGTTAGAACAACTTCAAAGATCCTATGGTCCGGCGTAATCTTGAGTAGGTTTAAATAATAATGCTCGTTCTATTAGCAGTCATAAATTAATGTGTTCATATGATGAGATTATTACTACTACATCTATGAATGTGTTAGCATATTCATCCTAAGAGAATTATTGCTCAATTCCTATTGGTTAATTCCTACTGGTCAATTTTATGGTCGTCCTAGATATCAATGTCACGTTTCTTATTGGTCATCCTGACTGTCAATGTCACTTCAAATGTTGTTTCCTATTGGCCGTCCTAACTATCAATGTCACAGACTTCAATGTTGTTTCCTATTCGACTTAACTGTATAAATACGCATTATCTGTAACGTTTTATGATCAGCCGCCGGGTCCCTAGTCCGGGATCCTGGTTCTCTTCTGGACTCGAACCTCGCACTCTCTGGATGTTTGTAGAATACACGTTCTACTTCATATCAAATCTTCTTCTCTTATTCAATGGGGGTTGGGACAATTGGATTATAGTAGCATGTCGTGTCGCCGGATCCTCAATCCTCGCTCTCGTTGTTCGACTAAGATAAACTCGTAATAGTTCAAGCATATCAAAATGACCTGTTTACGTGTATGCGTAACAAAATGAAATGAAAATCTAAAATAGTAAGAAGTTTATTTATTATACAACCAATCTATAAAAACAGTAGTATCAATTGGATAATAGGTTATCGTTCATTGTTCTATCCTATTTTTTTGAATGTGAATTAAGCAGCTGAATGAGAAGAAACTATGATCAAATAAAATGGATACTTTTATTAATATTTATTTGTTTGTTTATCCTACTATCTGGAACAATGATGTGCAATAGACATGTCTATCTATCACTCTATCAATTGAAAATTATACTTTCTCCAACTCCAACTGATATGCTTTATTTAACCAATCAAAATCATTCAATTGATTCCCTAAAACATTAAATAATGAACAAAAGAAATTACAACACTTGAACATTGAATGAATGAATGTCAACCGAGTAGTTAATTAAGTAAATTAGTTATTTTTTTTTCACATTTATGGAAGAAACACAATTATCAAATGATTTTAATTTTACATCAAAAACAATCACCACCAATGTTGTCGATGAATATGGCAATTCAATTATATCAACTGTAAAAACTAAAAAACGTCGTTCAGGCAAATATTGTTTACATTTATTTAAAATATTCATTAAAAATATTGGTTTAACATTATTATTAATTGCATATCTATGCGCTGGTGGTTATATATTTCGTTCACTTGAATTATACAATGAATCACAAGATTGTTTTCAACGTCAAAAAAATTATATAAAAAAATTGAATTCAACTACACTTCGAGTAATTGGTACAATCAAATCAATTGATTCTAATAATAATCATTTAGATCAAACACAAACATTAGATGAAATTATTATTAATTTATTAAATGAATATGCTGAAGATTTATATGCATTAGATGTGAAACCATCAACAAATTGTACAGCTATATTAAATACATCAGATGGTTCAAAATGGAATTTAATAAATGCAATATTTTTCTGTGTTACAGTAATCACAACAATAGGTAAGTGAAAAGTTAGAAAACCCTTTTTTCTTTTATTTAAATACTAAGAGCAATGATAATATGTACATTAGATTTCAGCAAATGTATTCAACTGTTAAGTCACAAACAGTAGAATCTATATGTAATCAAGACCTGCGCGCGAATGCCTAACTTCTAATGTCTAACTTTGATCCTCTACTGTCGCTTCAGTAAGCACAGCTTCATACCCGAACAGGGTTAATCTCCACTGATCATCACTTCTCACTAGAACTCGGAGAAAATTCCTCACGGAGCTAGTCACTAGGGAGTACATGTAATTGGCATTATAGGATTGTTGAAATTGTTGAGTTACTTTTTCAAATTATGAGTCGATCAATGTTAGACCACCATTAGAAACCTAGAAGAACTCTACAGTGGTCAAGTCCTTTTATGGGATTTATCAGCAATGCGCATCCACGACTCCCGCAACTCGCAGGATTCGAATCCAGGGTGGGCATTGCTGATGAGTTCTCTATACCACGACGAAACTGCCGCCTATTGCTTTCAGGTTTCGAATATTGGTCTAACATTGATCGATTCATAATTTGAAAAAGTAACTCAACAATCTCCACAACCATATATGTGTGTTTTTTAACGATTATACTGATAGCATTCAAATTCTAATCACTTCATCAAAATCTGATGTAATTATTAGTTAGTTTTAGTTTATTTTTTTATCTAAATCGACTGCTTTCTCAGTCAATACAACATTGAAAACTAAAAGAGATTGATGTTTTTTTTCAAAAATCGATTTTATAAACAAACAATTCTCAAACTATTCTATGAATTATTTTAAACGAAAATTTCCGTATCTTAAATAATGTTAATTTAATCTTAAGCATTCATTATCATGTCAGTCATTCATATCTACATGTGTCACATAAACTAGTTGTATACTATTTATTTTTGGTCAGTGCACTCTCTTATTACGTAAGTAATTCAAAATGGATCAGATTATATTGTGGTGTGAGCTACTTATAAGTAGTATATGACGTGAGTGTCAACGTAATGTCTGGCAGAAGAAGATGGGGGAAGATCAAGAAAGGAAGAGTTAGAACACAATGGAATTTGTTTGAAACGCATGAATAGTGACAATGGATTGACGATGTTTTGCAACAGGAACAGTCCAGTTCGATATGATGAAGTGATATTTTGCAAATTAACGATTTACGATATGGTTTTCCGATTTTACTGAGTAACTCTGTAATTTTCGTTAAATTCAATCCGGTTGCCCAACCTGTGTTCTCGTTCACAACAATATGATAAGGAGCCGGATCTACAAATCTAAAATATGTTTTCTAAAAATTTCATTATCAATCTGGATATTGTTTTTATTTTGTGAAATGTAATTGAAACAACCTCATCACCAGATTGTACAGTAGTCATGTTCCAACGTCTAATATTTAATTTGAAATCATGAATCGATCAGTGTTAGGCCAGTATTAGAAACCTAGATGATCTGGATAGCTGTTTCGTCCTGGTATTGGACTCATCAACAGGTTTCTAATGGTGGTCTAAAATTGATTGATTCGTGATTTCAAAAAGTTAACTGAATAATCCCCACAACCCTATAATGCAATTACCTGTGCTCACTAATGACTAGCTCCGTGAGGAATCATCTTCGAGTTCTAGTGGGAAGTCGTGACCAGTGAAGTTCAACCTGTTCGGGTGTAGAAAGTATAAGGTTACGCAAGGCCGTGAATTGACTGAAGTTAGACATAAACACCATTAAATACAGGCTTAATGATCCAGAGGTTAGGCGTTCGTATGCAAGACCGGAGGTGCTGGGTTCGAATCCTGCAAGGTGCAGGAGTTGTGAATGCGCACTGCTGATGAGTCCCATATCAGGACGAAGTTGCTGTTCAGTGATTCTTAATTGGTTTAGAGGAAATAATTCAAGAGTATTGGTTTAACTTATGATATTTAAACAGAAAATTTAAATGACTGCATTTGTTGATTGACTATTTATTCTGATATTGCAGAAATGAAACTTTACAAATCCCTTATGTCATAAGATTCACATTCATCAAATTAGTTTAAAACGTTTATTCAAGTTAGTGCTTCTTCTAATCTGCTTAAACCTTTAGGTTACAAGTTTTTTACCGGTAATACAAATATTACAATTGTTTTCCTATTTCTGATTTGTTTGAATCAATGAACAAGATTTAAATAACCTCATTGTTTACTGATGCATGATCGTTGTAATTCTATATTCTGTAAGTGTAGAAACTCCAGTACAATCTAGGATATTCGTTTTGTCATTATTGTGCACTTGAATTCAAGTGTTTTCACTTTTATCCAATGGAAACATTATTGTGTGTTAAGGCTCAAAAGATGCATTCATCTTATGAGTGACTAGTTTATGATAAGAAATTACTTTCAAACAGTATTCAGTAATCATCATCAACATCACCATTATCTAATGGCTTCATTATTTGATCTCATCTTAAAATGAAAAGATTAAATATTATTCATTTTAACAAAAGATACAAAATATCTGTTTGATAACTAGCGAATACATTTGAAATCATGAATCGATCAATGTTAGACTACTGTTAGAAACCTGGAAGCAATGGGCGGCAGTTTCGTCGTGGTATGGGACTTATCAGCAGTGCGCATCCACACCTCGCAGGATTCGAACCCGTGACCTTCGGTCTTGTGTATGAACGCCCAACCTCTGGACCACCGAGCCGGTATCTAGCGGTGTTAATGTCTAACTGCGATCAATGCACATGGGCACTGCTGATGAGCCCCATATCAAGACGAAACGGCCGTCCAGTGCTTCCAGGTTTCTAATGGTGGTCTAATATTAATCGATTCATGATTTCAAATGTATAACTTAACAATCTTCACAACCCCGTGGTGAATTAGAGAATAATTATTAGAAATTAGTTACATATTGATGAATTCAATAACTATATCAAACTGAATGATTTTTATGTTGATTAATTTCAAATACGATTTTCACTATGCTCACCATCTAAAAAAGCCGAGAATGATTTCTTAAGAAAAACAGATTAAATCTAATTGAATAAATTTATTATTTTTTTGTCCGAAGAGCTGACTGAGTATTATTGTATCATTTCCACAAACCTATACCGTAGATGAACGTTTTAGTAACTAATATACAAGAAGAACGGAAGACTTGACTACTCTATTCTCGAATGACGATGACCCGATGCTAACTTGCCCCAGTCAAAGAGGAAGAACAAAATAGATCAATTACGAGCAGTCTCGTTATTGTATTTCAGATATGACTTTATAAACACACACGACCATATCACATTGCATCAATAAATGGAAGTTAACAACTACACATTAGTGGGTCAAAAGTGGCTGTGAGTGAGTAGAAGAGATTGTGAATAAAACACTAACAAGAGAATCATACGAACTCAGGATCGATCAATAACCCATAAATTAAGTTCTTATATTACTTTATACTTCAGTCTTCATTCGGACATGATAACTATCACTTGACTAAATCTTTTTTTATACGTCCTCATTAATTGTATAGCCTTTAAATTGAGATACGAATCATTTTAATGATATTGAATCATTTGAGCTGAATAATTTAATAGCCAATAAATTTATTATTTTAATTGAAATCGTGAACCGATCAGTTCCAGACTGACCTGGAAGTACTGGATAGCCATTTCTTAACAGTGTGGGACTCCTCAGCGGTGTTCATCCACGACTCCGCAGGTGTGAATAAAATCGATAAGCAAGGGTGTTGAACTGTGTCGTAGGTGGAACAGTTACACACAGAAGACAATTGGGCAAATGGTCTCTCGATATCGTGGATTGGTTGAAGTTAGACATTACCACCGTTGGACGTTGATTCGGTGACAAAAAGGCTCAGCGTTGTCGCGCGACTGAGATTCCCGAGTTCGACTCCCTCTTGACGAGTAACACGGATGAGCACTTCTGAGGAGTCCCATACTAGGACGAAATGGTCGTCTAGTGCTTTCAGCTTGCTCTAACTCTGATCAATTCATGATTTCAACGAAACTCAACAATGTCCACAACGGTATTTCGATGAAACATTGGACGGAACTATACCTTTAAGGACAATTAGGATTTTATTATTTATAATGGAGTAAAATATTTTTCACCTCCAAATTATCTGTCATCTATTTCCTGGATTTATCTCTTTAGTTGAGGTATAGTTTTTTTCTTCGTTAACATTTGCGTAAGTCTTTGGTTACTTGTTATTTAATGAATTAGTTTGGGTGTTTTCTAGTTTCGTTTTTCTACATGAACATAATTGGGGCACAGTTTTGGAGGTTTGCGTTTTTACACATTTGAAATCATTAATCAATCATCATTGTTAGACCACCATTAGAAACCTGGAAGCACTGGACGGCCGTTTCGTCCTAGTATGGGACTCCTCAGCAGTGCGCATCCACGACTCCTGCTCCTCGCAGGATTCGAACCCGGGACCTTTGGCATTGTAGGCGAACGCCTTACCATCGGACCACTGGGCCGGCATCCAACGGTGTTAATGTCTAACTCTGATTGATCTAGGGATTTTGCGCGACCTCACCCATTTGTCTTTGGTAGTTACTGCCTACACCCGACAGGGTTGAACTCCACTGGTCACGTCTTCTCAACTAGAACTCCGAGAATTTCCTCACGAAGCTAGTCACTAGTGAGCACTGTTACGATATATTGGGGCACAGTTTTGGAGGTTTGCGCAAAATCCCTAGATCAATCAGAGTTAGACATTAACACCGTTAGATGCCGGCCCAGTGGTCCGATGGTAAGGCGTTCGCGCACAATACCGAAGGTCCCGGGTTCGAATCCTGTGAGGTGCAGGAGTCGTGGATGCGCACTGCTGATGAGTCCCATACCAGGACTTGACGGCCGTCCAGTGCTTCCAGGTTTCTAATGGTGGTCTCACAACGATTGATTGATGATTTCAAATGTGTATAAACATAATTGTTAGCTCTCACTTTTAATTCTAAATATTACCATTTTAAGAATAATGATTCATTTAATCATGACTGTATTATTGATTCATGTAACAAGTCAGTTTTAGTTATACAGTTAGTAAGATTGATACATTATATTGAATTACAAGCGTTCATATAAATGGTATATTCATTGTTGAGGTGACTTCCAGTAAACTCTAGATGTTTTCGAGAAACCGAAGAGATTCAGTCAGTTCACAGACCAATAGAATTTCTACGATATTAACGTAGCATACGATAATTGGATAATTGTGTAACATCATAGTTTGCGCATTGGACAATTATGATAATGCTTTCACTCTATACGAAAAACTATAAATACACATAGTTTCCTTGTACATTTCAACACTTACTGGAGACTGTTATACTCGTTCTAGGGCCAACAGTTGTATTCTGTATTGGCCGTATCAAGTAGAAGACTTGATAGTCATATTTTACTGGTATACAGACAATATCATTATATACGTCATCAGTACGTATGTGCATTTGTGAAGAAACTGTCGGTCTGTGAAATTAAAGTCCCAATTCATTAAGGATGTTACCACTGAATCCGTTGTTATTGAAACTTTCTGTGTGTGTTCATCATTGAAACGATTGTCTCAAATATTGTTACCATTCGAATCTGATCACAAAATGATCGTAATCCAATATATCAGCTATATATCCATTCTTTACGTTCTGCTATCTATAAATTTAATACTCATCATTTTGAGTAGATGAAGTATATACTAATTAATAGTACTTTTGACAAATTAGTCATAACAAGTTACGTCCTTTTTATTTTTAAAAAAACCTATCAACAGGATTAATTCATTTAATCTCAATTTCTCTCTCTCTCTCTCTCTCACTTTCTGAAGGTTATGGACATATTGCACCAGTTACATTTTGGGGTCGTATAACATGCATTATATATGCAATTATTGGTATACCATTAATGTTAATCTATTTAGCTATTATTGGTAATTTACTTGCACGTGGATTTCGTACAATATTTTTAAATTTAATTTGTTGTCGATGTTTCTATGATATTATAAAACGTAAACGTCAACAACGTAGAAAATTAATGCGTCAATGGGAAGAAAGTCTTCGTCTACATGAAGAAGAAGAAGCTAGGAGAAGAGGATTATCATTGCCACCAAAAAAGGTAAATTATTAAATTACTTGTTTAATAAAATGAAATATATGTCCCCACCAAATAAATTTACATCATAAATGGTTAGTGGAATTTTTGTGTATAATTGTGTATAGTTTTTCTGGAGATTACAACCTAACTATTATAACCAAGTGTTTTATCTGAAAAAATAGATAACACTATCAAGAGAAGTGACATTTTATCATTTATGCGTTGAACACTTATTCATTCTGGATTATTACAATTACCATCCCATTTTACAACCGATAGTTTGAGGGAAGCATATATTACTAATATCAAGTTTTTTATTGATAAGATCTAAAGTTCTACGTCCTTTTTTTGATGATTTTATTACTTGAATGACATTTCTATCCATCACAAGATCTCAGCCTTAGTGATCAAAATCAATAGGTATGAATGACTCATACATTGTTGATCCAATAAGCGTCTAGGACAGAAGGTTACATAAATCACGTGATAGATCAACAGCACTCAGTACAACATGCTGACGGCCTTGAGTCAACCAATCAGAATTATTAGGATATGGCCTAAGTATTTTGAGCGAAATTTGAAGTTCTTAGAAAAATAATCTGTACATTACGGTTAGAAAATTCAAACTTAACAACACGACCCTTAGAATGCTTGAAACCAAAAAAATAAATTTCAGCTAGAGCTTATGCCAAGTTACCAAATATGACTGCTCTCAAGACAAATCGTATGCTAAGGCATTTGTCGTCATGAATTTTTAATTCAGTAAGATCATATCTTCTCTTTCTAATTCTCACTCTTAATCTCTACTATAAGTTTTTTTAAGTTTGTAAACAGTAGAATGGTAGAGAATTACATCATAGCTGATATCAGCTCATGATGAAAGTTTAAAAAAACAAAACTCAGAACTCCAGCCTAACTTTGAATCCCTAACCTGAACATTTTTGCATTATAGCTGACCTCAGTTGGTATAGAAAACTCTGTGATTTGATACCCTAACTTATAACATTAACCTGGTTTTTTAAACAGTGAACTTGACCTTCCACTGTAAAGGATAATTCGATTTGTGAGGGTTAATTATTGAGATCATAGCTTTTATTCCACTGATACTTTATTGCTTTATTCTGCTAATTGTTTAATAACTAGTCAGCGTCTCCCGATGAGCTGATAGACCTCTTACGGTCGTCAGCATATTGTACTTTTACCCATTTTTCTCATTCACAAATCTATTCACGGGTCAACTGAATTATATTAGCCTGATTAAGACAAAATAACACCTGTCAAAATTAGCCAACTCCTTGTACCCTAGTGAATGCAGTAACTAGTGTCAAACTACCGTATCTCCTTTGCTCTCATGTACATTTGGTTAGATGTTAGTTTAACTGACAATGTCTCACTGAACATCTTTTATGATTGAAATTCACTCTGTTTTTTCATCTTATTCATCTTTTATGAGCAGGTTTTCATGGTTTAAATTTATTGAGAAAAAAATATCAAATAATAATATTGGCAAAGTGTTTTTGTAGTAGTTGATTTAATTTAAAGGTGATTTGATAATTAAGATCTCTTCATGAGACCGATAGATCCTAGGTTCGATTCCCGTGGGATCTTGTGTTTGCATTGCTCAAATGTTCTACATAATAATGAAACGGCTACTCAATGCTCTTTGATTTTGAATAGTATTCCATCTGAAGTCAATCTGTGACAAACGACATCTACAAATACTAATAATAGTAACAACAGATACATATTTATTACTTACGCCTGTTACCCCTATAGCATAGCATAGGCCACCAATCAGCATTCTCCAGTCTACTCTGTCCTAGGCCTTCCTTTCTAGTTCTCCCAACTGTCATTCATTCTGTTCATGTCTGTCCCCATTTCTCGGCATAATATGCTTTTGGTCTTCCTCTTTTCCTTTGACCTTGAGGATCCCAGGTGAGGGCTTGTGTTGTGATACAGTTGAGTGCTTTCCTCAATGTGTGTCCTATCCACCAACTCCAGCACTTCTTCCTGATTCCCTCCTCTACTTGAATCTGGTTTGACTTCTCCCACAGTAGGTTGTTGCTGATAGTATCTGACCAGCGGATCCGAGGTATTTTGCGTAGACAACTGTTAATAAACACTTGTATCTTCCGGATGATGACTTTTGTAGTTCTCCAAATTTCCTTTCCATACAATAGAACTGTCTTGACATTTGTAATTAAAATTCTAACTTTGGTGTTGGTTGATAGTTGTTTTGAGTTGCAGATATTCTTCACTTATAGAAACACTGCTCTTGCTTTTCCAATCCGAGCCTTCACATCTGCATCAGAATCACTTTGCTCACCAATGATGCTGCCCACGTATGCACACGTTACCACATTTTGCAAAGCTTATCCGTCAAGTGTGAATTGATTGATGCATGTTGTGTTGTATCAGAGAATCTTGTATTTTCCCTTATGTATGTTGAGACCTGCTGCTGTTGAGGATGCTGCTACACTGTTCGTCTTCTCGTGTAGTTGTGTGTGAGATGAAAGAGTCAGATCATCTGCGAAGTCTAAATTGTTCAACTGCGTCCTACTTTGTCAAATGTATCCTGCGCTTCCTTCCAGATGTTGACGTTTTCATAATCCAGTCGACCACTAGGAGAAGTGGAAGAGTGAGATTAAGAAATCTTTACTGATACCGGTCTTCACTTACAACGAATCAGTGAGCTGTCCTCCATGTACGATTTCGTAGTTTAGGCCATCATAAGGATTTCGTATGGTGTTGACTATCTTTTCAGGCACGCCATAGTGTCGAAAATGCCTCCATAGCGTCATTCTATATAGATATATTTGAAAAAAATTGAATAATCATTATTTTGATTTGTTCTCAGTGATTTAAAAAAAAATAACTTATATTTAATTTTTGATAAGAATCTAAACTAATCATTATGTTACTTCTATATTATAATGAATATATATAACTCAACTAGAATTAAAGTACAATTTTGACATTAATACTAAGAAAAGTGATTTTTATTAGAATAATGTTCAAAGTGTATAAACAAACGCCATATTAATAACGGTTATATTTTCCAAAGTTTTGTATTAAAGTGTTTTTTCATTGAACACAAATTCTGTAATCGCTTAATATTAAAACTTGTCTATATCATACATACTCTTCTATTGTTTGTTAGTATAGTAGTACTGGTTTTTTATTGATTGATTGACCATGATAAATCTGAACCTTATTATCACTGATCTAATTGGATAATTTACAGTTTGTGTGAAATATTTTCAGGTCATACACACATAAAGTTAAGTGAACATTTAACATTTATTGTATATAAATATTTGATATGCATTGAATATAGAGATTTTAATTTGTAATTGAAACATTGGGATATATTTAAACATTACAGGGGTTGTGAAGATTGATAAGTTACACATTTTTGAAACCATTGATCGATTCATGGTTTCAAAAATGTGTAACTTACCAATCTTCACAACAACCCCGTAATGCAAATTACCTGTGCTCACTAGTGACTAGCTTCGTGAGGAATCTTCTCCGAGTTCTAGTGGGAAGACGTGACCAGTGAAGTTCAACCTGTTTGGGTGTAGGCAGTGTCTACCGAAGACTGTGTATGAGGTTGCGCAACTCCGTGAATTTGATCAAGTTAGACATTAACACCGTTAAATACCGGCTCAGTGGTCTAACGGTTAGAGCGTTCGCGCACAATACCGAAGGTCCTGGGTTCGAATCCTGCGGGGTGCAGGAGTCGTGGATGCGTACTGCTGAGGAGTCCCATACCAGGACGAAACGGCCGTCCAGTGCTTCCAGGTTTCTAATGGTGGTCTAACATTGATCGATTCATGGTTCCAAAAATATATTTAAACAATTATGAATGCCAAACCGATATCTCGACGATCTCCAATTTCAATATAGTCAATATTAGTACAATGAATAAAAAGTTTAAAGCTATACATTTAATCAGTTAGTTTGTAAGTGTCCTCAATGAAAAAAAAATAAAGCTGACAATATTCTGATTGTAATCAAGTTGAAAGAGATTTTAAGAGTTATTCGAAGGTGTAGAAAGGATTTGATTGTGGCTTATTTGGTCTCATGTGTTGTTACAAGGATGAGGTTGGATGTCACTTCCTAGCTGCCCACAACGTGGAATTGTCATCCTTAAAGAACATTAAAAAGGAAGGTAGACTATCGTTGGTCTTAGAGACCGAGGACAACTGCTTGAGGCCGGTCACGCACGGCCTTTTTTTATGAGAAGTTTTTAAAGTGTCTCCGATTATAACCACAATCGAACTCCGATCAAAACTAGTGCTACGCTGATTACTAGAGTTAAAAACATGATCAAATAGTGATCACTGCATAAATTATCGGATGTCAGATTTAAGAAGTACAAAAAGGGAAGATGTGAGAAACTGTTGAGAGTTAGGACATGAATAATAAATTTACATCACAGATGTTTTTATGTAATTTCAAGTATACGCATAAAAGATATCTGGTTTTATATAATGACATGTATTCTCATCTCATTGAAATGAAAACTAGAGTTCATTTAAATTTGAATCCGCCATTGTTAGACCACCATTAGAAACATGCAAACACTGGATAGCCATTTCGTCCTGGTATGGGAATCATCAGCAGTGTGCATCCAAGACTGTCGTTAGTTTCGAGAATCTGTAGGGTTCGTCATTAGGTACGCTTGAAGCTATTACGAGTTCACCTTAGTCGATAAACGCGAACGAGACAATTACCAGCATCCAGATAGGCTACCTTGAATCCCAAGCTGAAGATAGAAGACTTTGTAAGCGTAGAAAGTATATTCTACAAACACCCAGCAATCACAATACAATCAAGCATACAACTCTCGTTTATTTATACATCATAGAAACGTCCTTGGGATAGTTACGAAAATAGCACACTAAAATACACAGCAGCCAATCACAGCCATGGATTTTCCTGGTGGGAAATGAAATCTTAAGGTCAACTGATCAGCCCATGCTCGCAAACGTGAAATCCAAAATTAAGGCATTTATCAAGCGAGTTTTGGGGATCTAACATCCTTAACAGAATCAAACCCAAAACCTTTGGTTTTGCGCACGGACGCTTAACCTCTGGATGACTGAGCCGGTATCTAAAAGCGTTAATGTCTAACTCTGATCAATCTAAAGTTTTGCACAATCTCACCAATTGTCTTCGGTAGTTACTACTTACACCCGACAAGACTAAGCTCCTCTCGTCACTTCTTCTCACTAATTAAACAGCTCATCAATCTAGAGAGTAACTTCACTAATTTCCTAATATCTACCCAACCTTGATAGTTTTTTTGAAAATGATATATATAGTTAGGATTTTTTTCAAACTAGTTAAAATTCTATCTAGAATATATTACAAAAGAAACTTACAAAAATGTATATCAGATATTCAAATACTATCATTTTACCAAGAATAAGTTTCAATTATGAGTCATGTTTATCTTAGTTTAGATAAAATTATACCAAAACAATTTTCAGTATAGAATTGTTCAAATTACTGAGTTTCATTGAAATCACGTATCGATCAATGATCTTAGGCCACTACTGACGACTCCCTGGAAGCACTAGATATCCATCTCGTCCTACAGTATAGGACTCATCAGTAGTGTGCATCCATGAACCCACAAACAAGAATAGAACTCGAGACCTTCAGTCTTGTTCTCTAAGGTATAAACAACAGTTGTAATCAATGTTCGATGACTAAGTGATATATATGATTTAACACTGCAATCAATCAAACAAATACACTCATTCTTCATCGTCTTGTGTTTAAATTTTTATCTAATTTCAAATGGTTTCATTCACCAATTTCATTCAATGATATTTTCTATATCGTTAGATATCCACTATTAATGAAAGTTTTGCTTTCATTCTCATCTTTGAAATTTCATTTCCATTTTTTTACTATTGTAAAATGTGACAACATTTAACTTACTTACTTACGCCTGTTACCCCCAATGGAACATAGGCCGCCCACCAGTTTTCTCCAACCAACTCTGTCCTGGGCTTCCCTCTCCAGTTCTGTCCAATGTTTGTTCATTCCTCTCATATCTTTCTCTATTTCTCGGCGTAGTATGTTCTTTGGTCTTCCTCTTTTACTTTTGCCTTGAGGGTTCTATGTAAGGGCTTGTTCAGTGATTTTCGTAGTGTGTGTCCTATCCACTTCCACCGCTTCTTCCTGATTTCCTCCTCCACTGGAATCTGGTTTGTTCTCTCCCACAGTTCGTTGTTGCTGATGGTGTCTGGCCAACGAATACGAAGTATTTTGCGTAGACAACTGTTAATAAACACTTGTATCTTCTGAATGATGGCTTTGGTAGTTCTCCATGTTTCCGCTCCATACAGTAGTAGAACTGTCTTCACATTTGTATTGAAAATCCTGATTTTGGTTTTGGTTGAAAGTTGTTTGGAGTTCCAGATATTTTTCAACTGTAGAAATGCAGCCCTTGCTTTGCCAATCCGTGCCCTCACATCTGCATCGGATCCACCTTGGTTGTCGATTATGCTGCCAAGATATGTAAAGGTGTTAACGTCCTCCAAAGCATCTCCATCAAGAGTGATTTGATTGGTGCATGTTGTGTTGCATCGGAGAATTTTGCTTTTTCCTTTATGTATGTTGAGACCTACTGCTGCAGAGGTTGCTGAACATTTAACCAATGTGTGTTTATATCGAATCCCAAGATTATTTACGCATAGTTAACTGTTATAACCAGGGGGGAAATGAAAGTAAAATGAACAGTGTTGAACTACTTTGCAAGCGAATAAGAAAACAGTTAATCAATTATGAAACGATTTGTGATTTGTTTTTTGTTGTTGGAAAAAAAAATCAATATGCTTATACATAGTTTTAACATGAATAATGAGAATTTTTATAAATATATGACATATTAAAGTTTTTCATCACGAACTAATATTGGCTATTTTGTAAAAGGACAAAATCGTTATTCACTTAGTAATAATTAAATAATGATTTGAATTTGTGGAATTTTGATTGCATACATTTCAGTAAACAATTTAATCAGTCTTTAAGAGTTTAAGTCTTTTAGCTTAAAGATGTATATCAGGTCAGGTTAGAATATATCAGAAAGGAAGAGTTAGACTGAATGAAAACTGACAAGATAAAAATGGTAAATGATCACTTTCTATGTGTGCTGTTATGGGTATGAGGGAGGATGTCACTTTTCGGCTGCCCACACTGTGGAACAGTGTTTCTTAAAGAACTTGGAAAAGAAGTTGGAGTGTGACCGCAGAGCCCAAGGGACAACTGCTTGAGGCCGGTCACACATGGGCCTTTATTATGAGAAGTTTTTTTAAGTGTCAGCTCCGCTCTTTTGAAAAATCTTACCGCCGGAGATAGAAATCTGTGAGGTAAGGCGAGGTATGACATTTTTAAGGTTGACTTTTCCTAACTTCTTCCTTCCTTGTGAGAAGACGGCATCACTGCAGATGCTGGTTGTCCTAGGGAAACACCTTACTGTTGTCACACCCCTCTATACTCAGTAGTACGACTTCGTCCTCAAACCTTGAGTTGCTACTTTTAGTCTCATCGTTCTTCAATCGACCTGTCTGTCTGGCAAGGTAGAACCTACAGAAACATATGTTCCAGGCAATATAGCTCGGTTGAGTCATCACGATAGGCAAGCCTGATCATCGCATCAAGGTAGCAGCTACGGTTGGGGGGCACTTTCTATGACTGTAAATAGACTTTATATAAAAGATTGAGTGAATTTTGAAATAAAACATAAGTTACACTGATAATTTTAGGCTTTAATTTCGTAGGTTCCTAAATGATTTACAAAATTTACATATTCAACGATCATTGATGTTTTAGTACGAATCCTAATCATATTAATTTTGAATCAGATAGTTTTTTATATAAATGAATAATTTTTACAGTGTAGAGAGAAATATTTTCAGTGACAAGTTGTTAGCTTTAAGCATGTGTTTGTTCATTGAGGATATTGAATCCAAGATCCAAATTTGTGAATAATCGTCAGAAGACCTTATTAAATACGTTATCTACCTGAAAATTAGAACAGGATATATTTACTCAAGTGTGATTGGTTCCTTATGCGTCACCCGACCAATCGAATCATTAGCCAGTGTTATATTAGCGGTCCCCACCAGATAATATATACTTACCAATATAGGTTTGTAGGTATATATGGGATGGGAGGAAGGATTTGATTTTGACCACTTTGGTCTCGCGTGCTGTTACGGATGGGAGACTTAAATGCCAATCTTGGGATAGACAGCAACGGATAGAAATACATCATGAGACGATATGGACTATGATAAAGGAACGGAAACGGTGAGAGATTCTCAAACCTATGTGCCCTCAACAAAACTGGGTTAGTCGGCACCATAATCCCACACAAACGAATACCCCAAGCTATATGGGTTTCACGGGCTCACGCTGCACGTAACCAAGTCTATCACATCTGCATCAATAAAAAGTTCGAAATGACCATGAAGGATGTAGGAACAAAGAAAGGAGGAGCTGACATAGCTTCAGACCACCACTTGGTGGTAGCTAGAATGAAACTGAAACTGAAGAAGCACTGGAAAACCGGGCGAACAGCATCACAAAAGTTTAATACGGAGTTTCTTCGAGATACTGGCACACTCCAAGAATTTAAGAAAGCTCTCAGCAACAAGTTCCAGATCTTTCACGATCTACTTAGTGGAGAGGAAACTAGAAAAGATAGAAACTGGAAGGGGATCAAGAAAGCAATAACTTTCATATGTCGTGAGGTTTTGGGCCACAAGAAGCACCATCACAAGGAATATATCTCTGTGGACACTCTGAATAAGATTCAAGAAAGGAGGAACAGGAAGGCAGCAATCGATACCTACTGAACAAGAGCACAGAAAGCAAAGGCACAAACTGTATACACTGTAGCAAACAAGCAAGTGCAGAGGAGCATCAGAGCTGGTAAATGTAAATATGTGGAAGATTTAGCACTGAGAGCAGAAAAAGTTGCAAGAGAAGGAAACATTAGACAATTATATGGAACAACGAAGAAACTCGCTGGAAAATATCGTAAACCAGAAAGACCAGTAAATAGCAAAGAAGGCGACGTAATCACCGAAATTGAAGAACAGCGTAACAGGTGGGTAGAGAGCTTTGAAGAACTCTTGAATAGGCCGGCCCCATATCTCAAGGGAAGGACGAAATTCAGTGGATAGCTCTGACATAGCTGAACGACTTAGACTTCTCAGATGGTCTAGTTATTCCATCACAAACACAATAAATACACAAGAAACGACCAGTGTAGCAGAAGCAGGCTTCAACATAAGTGGAAAAGCGAGATCCTCTAATACAACACAGCATACACCAACCAAATCACACTTGACGGAGAAGCTTTGGAAAATGTGGAAACGTTTGCATACGTGAGTAGAATCATTGATAAACAGAGTGGATCTCACGGAGATGTGAAGACACAGATTGGTAAAATAAGGACAGTGTTCCTATAATTGAAGGACATCTGGAATTCAAAACAACTATCAACCAATACCAAAGTCACAATTTTCATCACAAATGTCAAGACAGTTGTATTGTATAGAGAGGGAACTTGGAGAACTACAAAAGCCATCATCCAAAAGATGCGGATGTTTATTGTCAGTTGTCTATTCAAGATACTACTGGTCCGTCGGCCAGACACTATCAGCAATGGCCAGCTGTGGCAGAGAACATATAAGATCCTAGATTAAGAAAGTAGGAAGGAACGCATGAAGTGGATAAGACACGCAATATTACAATCACCAAACTGCACCATGAGGCAAGTCCTAATCTGGAACCGTCAAAGGAAAGAGGTAAAGGAAGAGAGGTAGATCAAAGAACCCAGTGGGTCAAGATTTGGAGATAGACATGAAGAGAATGAACATGATATGTTCGTCAATTGATATGCTTGAATGCTATTACGAGTTCACCTTACTCAGTAAACGAGAGCGAAGACAAATGATCTAGTGACACGATAGGCTATCCTGATTTGATTGTCCCCGGCCCTTCCAACTATAGCAAGAAGTCTTGATAAGGCGTAGAAAGTGTATTCTACGTCGACAAGCACACAAATAGAGTTTATTTATACATGGTAGGAACGTCCTTGGGAGAGCCACGAAAATAGCGTACTTAAATAACACGTCAACCAATGACAGTCAAGGATTTCCCAAGTGGTAAATGTCATCTCAATGTCAACTGATCAGCCCATGCGCGAAAGAACAGCAATTGGATAGAACTGGAAATGAAGACCCGGGACAGAAGTGGTGTGATAATGTTGGTCGGTGACCTATGCTTCATTAGGGGTAACAGACGTAAGTAGATAACCAACACGGCTTAGACCGAAAGTAATAAAATAACTGTAGTTTTTGATGATATCCCGATGAGTAGAAATTTATATTTCTGACATTTGTGACTTAAGGCAAGTCATTTCTTTAGAGTAAATAAATTAATGACCGAAATAAATTAACACAAGTTTAAAAGAGACTTGCTAATGCAAGTCACGAAACATCAGAAATACAAATTTCCACTCATTAAGAAATCACAAAAAATTATAATTATCATTTTGTTAAGATTAACTTTTCATTCAAATACCCAATTTATTTGAAATTATCAAATTCAACTTTGGAAATAGTGAGATACTCTTTCAATTTCATTGGTTGTTGCCTAACCATCGATTTCTTCCAACCTATCTCTACAGCCCTGATTATTAGGAAAGAAGATAGATAATGTTTAAAGTATGCACAGTATGTGTGTTTATTACAAGCAATACAGTGGAACAAAATAGTCCGTATGACCTTAGAAATATAATAGATTAGATTACTCTTAACTATTCATTTGACTGAAAAACTGTTCATCTGCCTAATATTGATCTCAGCTTTGATTAGTAATCATTTGGAAGATGGAAGTTAATCAATACGACAATGTCATGAGTAGTGATTATATCATTGTATTCATCTGACTGATTCAACATTCAGTTTATTGATTTTAACAATGAAAAATTTCATTTCATCCAATTACAGAAAAAACCTCATCTCTAACCAGAATGTAAATTACTTACTTAAGCCTGTTACCCCTAGTGGAGTGTAGGCTGCTAACCAGCATTGTCCAACCTACTCTGTCCAGTGCTTTTCTTTCTAGTTCTATCCAATTTTTGGTCATTCTTTTCATGTCTTTCTTGATTTCTCGGCGTAATGTGTTTCTTGGCCTTCCTTTCTTCTCCTTTGACCTTGAGTGTTCCAAGTGAGGGCTTGCCCTGTGACGACGCAGTTGGATGCTTTCCTCAATGTTTGTCCTATCCACTTACAGCAGATCCGAAGTATCTTGCGTAGACAACTGTTAATAAACACTTGTATCTTCTGGATGATGACTTTTGTAGTTCTCCAAGTTTTCGCTGCATACATTAGAACTGTTTTAACGTTTGTATTGAAAATTGTAACTTTTGGTGTTGGTTGATAGTTGTTTTGAGTTGCAGATGTTCAATTGTAGAAATGGTGCCGTTGCTTTGCCGATCCGCGCCTTCACATAACAAGAATGTACTCGGTCAGTTGGATAAAATACAATTATTGTCTCAAACACATCCATTCTAATTTTTTTTATACTTCGGTAATCAGTAGTAATATCATTAAACACTACTTGCTTGCAATCTATAATATTTTAAAAATCTAAATTACCAGTAAAAATCGATATACTTATAAATAATATGAAGGTGAAATTAGAAATGAATGTGTGCAACATGGTGTAATGAAGGTTCCAATCATTTTTTCCATAAGGTCATAAGAAATTTGAATCAAGTGTAAAGAGGTCAGATTAATGACAATTATTTGGTCTGTTACTTGATACGGCCAATAATACATGAATGATCGATCTTAGAATAACGCTCCCGAAGAAAGATCAACCTTCGGATATATATTCCGAAACAACTGAACGACAGTACCCATGTATTTATCAGAAGAGATAATGTGCAACGTCCCTTACAACCGACCTACGATGGTCCATTTAGAGTAATTAAAAGAAACGATAAAGCCATCACTGTTGATTAAGCTTGAAAAATGGATGTAGTTAGCGTCGACCGAGTCAAATCAGCTTATGTTGAAAGTGAGAAACAGCTGATAACTCTACAAATCCTTCGAAAGCCATCGAATCACCGAAATACGAGTTACAACCACCAGCGACATCAACGCAGAAAAGTGAAGGAAGTCCACGAACGACTAGATATGGCCGCAAAGATATATAGCTACGATTTTGAATAGATAAGTTCTTTCACCATTTCGAATATATTTTGTTTTCGCCGCTTCACATTTGTACGTCGAAAATTTTTGTGTATTTCGATTTCTGATTTTTTGTTATTATTCAAGCTCACAAACACACACACGAACTCAAACTTACGCAAACAAGATAACCTTGTCTTTAGCCAAAATTTTGATATTTTCGAATGAATGTTTTTTCGCAAACACAGACTGTTTTGTATCCTTGTTTACTGGGAGGGAGCTATTGTAGCACCTCACAATATATCTTGTACTTTTATCATTGTTGAGCGCATGTACGCTTGGGCATTATTACTTGCCACCTACACATATAGTTATTTGACTAGCTGTATCGACTAACAGTTTGAATAATTCGATGTCAATATCGACTATACATATTCGAATTAAATCCGATATTTGTATCAATCAAAAAAAATAATTTGAATAATAAAGAAATTGTGGCAACGACTCGTGTTCTCTCGTAGCGATCATCATCAAGACGAAGATATACGGGAAATTGAAGATAACGAAAGTCTAACCCCACAACCAGATATGACATTCATTTAAAAAACTCATCAATTTCAACTCCTATTTTTTCTGCTCTCTTCAAAAATGAAAAATGTTTATTTATCTCTAGAGGCAAACATTTCTAGTTACTTAAAAAAACTCAACGATAGAACTTTAAAATTCATTCAATGTTTTACTCAGTAATCTGATCCAAGCATTTTCAAGGAAATGCATAGTCAAACATCAATTTTATCGAATCTAAATACATGGTTCACTAGTTGAACTATGTAATCTTGAACAAGTTATCTATCACTCTTTTTTAAATTGTTAACATGATTAAATCATCCATTCACATAACAGATATGTATTAAAAATAATAGTATGATTCACTATTAGACCACCATTAGAAACCTGAATAGCCGTTTCGTTCTGGTATGGACCTCTTCAGCAGTGCACTGTTATGCCTGCACGTAAACACGTCAACTTGATATACTTGAACTACTACGGGTTTACCTAGTCGGAAACGAGAGCGAGGATCCGGTGACACGACATGTTACTCAAATCTGATTGTTACAACCCCCATATTTAGTGAAAATAAGAAGACATGATATGAAGTAGAACGTGTATTCAACAGGCATCCAGAAAGTACGAGGTCCGAATCCAGAAGAGAAACAGGATCCCGGACTAGGGATCCGGGACCGGGTCCTCGTCGTGGTCACAAAACGTTACAGATCATGCGTATTTACACAATTTGGTCGAATAGGAAACAGTATCGAATTCTGTGGCATTGACAGTTAAGACGACCAATGGGAAGTAACATTTGAAGTGACATTGATAGTCAAGACAACCAATAAGTAAGAACATTTGAAACGACATTGACAGTCCGGATGACCAATAAGAGACAACATTGAAGTATTTGACTTTGACAGTTAAAACGACCATAATTTGACCAATAGAAATCGGCCAATAGGATTTGACCAATAATTCTCTTAGGATATTGGATGAGCGCTTAGACTCTAGACCATTGGGCCTGGTATTCAACGGTATTAATGTATAACTTTGATTAATATAAGGATTTTGCACAACCTCACCGATTGCCTTCGGTGTGCACTATTTCACACTCGGCAGTGTTTGAGCTCCATTGGTCACATCTCACTAGAACTTAGGAAAACTTCCTTATGGAGCTAGTCAAATCCGTCCAGTACTTCCAGATTTCTAATGTTGCTGGTCTAACATAGATGGATTCATGATTTCAAAAAGTAACTCAACAATCTAAACAACCCTGTAATGCCAAATATTATCAATGTCATTTTATGCTACTTACAACTGCTTAGAGGCACTATAATATAGATAACGAGTTCATTTTATTCCATAAATATTGTTGTCCTTACTTTATTTAAATTTATCAAAGGATTAGGTTAGATGAAATGAAAATAATTGATGGTTATGACTTTTTTTTATCAAACTATCTTTATAGAGATATTGAACCATCGAATTATTTTGTGATACATTTCGTTTTCTTTAAAAGTTTTTGATCAATTTTTTTATGTAAGAAATATTTCTTCTTTTTCAAAAATTTATTTAAAAGTAATAATTAAAATTGAAAAATGATCACAATTATATGGAATGATTATGTAATTTTACTCGTTAATATAATTTTGCTATCACGAATTGATCAATGTTAGACACTAACTACCATTAGAAACCTGGAATCACTTCAAGACTGCCAGTTCATCCTTATATGGTATACATTACCAATGCGCATCCACGACTCCCGCTACTCGCAGGATTTCAACCCAGGACATTCGTTCCTATGCTCGAACATTTAACCTCTGGACTACTGAGCCGACCGGTCTTACGCAACTTCACCCACTCTCTTCGGTGAGCACTTTCCAACCCAACATGGTTGAAATCGGAGAATTTCCCACAAAGAACTAGTCACGTCCGTTCAGTAGTACTTTCAGGTTTCTAATGTTGGTGGTCTAACATTGATCGATTCATGATTTCAAAAAATAAACCGACACTTTTCACAACTCTATGATGCAAATAATCTATTTTAATGTTCATCATAATTGTACACTTCATGATCTTAGCTCTCTCTCTCTCTCCCTCACTTTCCCTTATTCATGTATACACGGTTTTCATTTCATATTATAATAAATTTCTATTTCTATTCATAAAAAAGACGACAATTGTGTATTACCAATAAAATTCAAGGTTTATAGGTTATTCTCCTCTCTTTCTCTCTGCCACACACACACATACACACACATACACATACAAATACACGCACCTCACGTACACATTCTATCAGGTTAAGTAAATAACATGTTACAAATATAATACTTAGAACTTTTAATATTATTATTATTATTCTATCACATTTATTGTATTCATATTAAAACAAGAAATAATAATTAATTTGTTTGTTTTAATAAACGTACATTGAAACATTTTAAATAACTTGGCATTATTATTATTAACAATAAAAATCTATCTATAAGTATATGTATGTATATGTGTGTTACCATGACAACCACAACAACAACTGAACATACAATTCATATCTCTCAATGAATGAATACATAGTTAACGTGTACATGATATTTAATAAATTTGCCTTCTTCCTTCTCTTATTAGTTAAACTTATTGGTGTTGTTACTTTCGCCATCAACTTTTTCTTTTTCATGTTCAATGTTTCAATTCTTTTTTCTTTGTTTTATAATTTTTAAAAGAAAGTTTGCATTATTTAAAAATGAATAAATGATCATTTGTGTTTTTCTCATTTTAATTAAAGGTTCATTCTAATATGATTATTTTCTTTATGAGATTTTGTTTGAATGATTTAGTTGTTATTTATTAGAAATTCCTTTTGAATTCAAGTCGACATAAATGATTGTTCAATGTAAAAGTAAGATAAAACGATTAAAATGGAAGTGTACACAGAAATCAAGTCCAAATGGAGTTATATATACAGACAAATACATACATAATATGTAGACTTATTCTATATAAGCATACATTTGTATCTGTTGCGTGGTGGAGAAAATCTGTAGCTTAGATGGATGGTTGTTCTCTGAGCTCAGAGAACGAAACACCACCACAAGTATCTGTTGCGTGTTCCAGCAATGCAAGCTAGTTATAGACTGTCTTCTTTTGTTCGTCTACCGGCCTTTAATTATTCTGATCACACTATGTACTTCGATCTCTTGATACGTTTGTCTCTGGTGGTAATTTTTAGGAGTGGTTCCCTTGAATACTACTTATAAATCATCTTGTGAATAGCGTCCATCACAAAAGTGAATTAATGTTTTAAAAGTTGTAGAAAGTTATAAAGTCTAGGAGTGAAAGATCATTAATCTTTATTTTGTATGTTTGATTTGACTGAATTAGTTAGCTAATTATTGATAAGAACGGATGATTGTCACATTGTATCATGAAATATGGGTTACTGGATTCTAATATCAAAGACTAAAGTCGGTGTGTATGCTGTGCGACCTATAAGTCATGAGCTTAATCCCTAAGAGCACCGTGGCTGCGTATTAATAAAACGTCATATATTAAGAAAAAACACCTGTCTTGCAATTCGAAATTCCAATCCATAAGCTAACATGTTTGCTTCATTATAAATCATTACTAAGTTTTCGATAATGTTGAACATTTGTACATAAAAGGAATTTCTTTAAACAGCATACTCTTCTAATCAGGAGTTTTATATATTACAAGTTCAATGCTCAAGAGGATATGAACAGACTGGTGAACCAGTGTACTGATCAGTTTATCAAAGTATATATTTAGTTTTACAGAAAGCAGAAAAAACAACCTTTGTGCGTAAAAGATAGCTCTACCATTATCGTCAAGTATACAGTAATACAGTATGAATAGTATTGTCCTATGTTTATTAAACTTGATATCTTCTATCTTAATATTTCTAAAGATTTCGATGTTCGACCATCAATTTTTCCAGTGAACTGCTGTCATCCAATGAAAAATAAGGAGTAGTAGTAAACTTAACTCAAACAATGTAAGCATTGCTTTGGAAAAATATTTTTTATATACTGAATTGTACTGAATTTCCAGAAAGAACAAAAACTCATAACATAGCCAGTAAGGAAAAAAATGACTTGATATTGAAATCTGCAAGCACTGAATTGCCGTTTCGTCTTAGTATAAGGTCAGGCAGTTACAACGCAGAACTTCGGACGTACGTACGTACATCAGCTCGGGTTGCCATACTACATTAGCACAGAGAGGCAACTATCAGTTCAAACCCAATAGCAGTAGAGGTAACAAAAGTATTAGCAGTAATCGGAGGATATTATTCCTTACCTTGTATCCGTTTCCTAACAACAACATTGCTTACTCGCTTGTCCCAGGATACACGAGCAATGCATCGAAGACACCGATGGTCGGTCTTACTATAGGATTCCTCTACAATTCTCATCCTTGATCCTAAACCCAGCAATCGAACTCAGACCCTTCGGTTTTATGCCTGAACATTCAATCTCTAGACCACTTCACTGAGTTGGCATCCAATGATGTTAATGCTTATAACTTCAATCAGTACTCGGTTTTAGGCCACTATTATCGATTAGTTTAATTTAAACAGTATAAACTAATATCAGTCACAACTAAAGAAGTAAGAATAAGCTCCAGACAAGAATACAATCAATATGACAAACTAACTAGAATGAAAATATTTCAAATTAAATAGCATAATCTTAATCGCGCAAAATCCCTAGATCAATCAGAGTTAGACATTAACACCGTTGGATGCCGGCTCAGTGGTCCGATGGTTAGGCGTTCGCGCACAATACCAAAGGTCCCGGGTTCGAATCCTGCGAGATGCAGGAGTCGTGGATGCGCACTGCTGATGAGTTCCATACCAGGACGAAACAGGCGTTCAGTGCTTACAGGTTTCTAATGGTGGTCTAACAATGATTGATTGATGATTTTAAATGTGTAAAAACACAAACCTCCAAAACTCTGCCCCAAAACATTTAAGTTTGAACAAAAGATTAAGCGTTCGCGCGCGAGACCGGAAGTCCTGCGTTTGATTCCTACGAGTAGCGGGAGTTGTGGATGCGCACTATTGATAACATCCCATACTAAGATAAAACGGTTGTCCAATGCTTCTAGGTTTATAATGGTGATCAAACACTGATCGATTCATCATTTCAGTGAAAAAAATCCAAACTTATAAAAAATATTTTGTACCGACATGCGAATGAGAGTGTTATAGCCCATTAGCATCAAGCTGGTCTGCATCTCTAGCTATTCTATGCCATACTATGTGTATATCATATGCTATACTGCTATATCGAGCTGAAGGTTTCCTATGAGACCGAAAATTAGTTGTGATGAACACTGTGGATGGTTTGGCATTACTTCGGCAAGTCTTGCTGATAGTTCATATACAAATTTGGCTAACATGGTGACCGATTTGATTGATACTGGCGTGGTTGTTTTGCAACATTCCCGAGGGTCATTGTATTTGGTATGCTGTATTGCTGCATATCACCATTGCTAATAATCATGAATTTGACAGTCATGTAAACAGGACGGGTCATATTGGCCTGTTCATGCAGTGCATATTGACTGTGACGCTATCATGGATCGGAAATTATCACTATACATATATACTGGTGTATATAATTAGTGTGAATGGTTCACCAAGGTGTCAGATACCTGTGTAGTTGCGCCATATCCTATGGAGAAAACGTTAACCTTTATTTAAGACACAAAAGAGACATAAGTCGTCTAATCGTTATACTTTCACCCTCTATTTTCATATTTGATTTTGACCAATTCAAATCAAATATGAAAATAGAGGGTGAAAGTATAACGGCATCGGCACCTGAACTAGTGATAGGGAGTGAAGTAGTCGAGCGTGTTGACCGCTTTACTTATCTCAGGAGTTTCATCAGTGCTGATGGCCTGGTGACTGACGAAATCTCAGCTCGGATACAGAAGGCTCGATTGGCTTTTGCCAACCTGCGTCACCTATGGCGCAGGCGAGATATCCGTTTGCTAACCAAAGGACGAGTGTACTGTGCAGCAGTTCGCTCCGTCTTACTGTACGGATGCGATACTTGGCCTTTAAGAGTAGAGGACATCCGTAGGTTACTAGTCTTTGATCATAGGTGTATCCGAAGCATTGCTCGTGTATCATGGGACACCCGGGTGAGCAATGCTGTTATTAGGAAACGAGTGCTAGGTGAGGATGGCAGATCAATAGATGAAGTAATGAAACTTCATCAGTTGAGGTGGTTGGGACATGTGTTACGAATGTCCAACCACCGACTGCCTCGACGAGCTTTGTTTTGTAGTGTAGGAATAGGTTGGAAGAAACCTAGGGGCGGCCAAACTAAAACATGGCAGAAATCCATGAAGTCATTGACAAGTGGGCTGAGTCATGTTGGTAGATGTAGACTACCTGGTTGGGGTCCGCGAGACGATAGTCACCGATGGTTAGAGACCCTGAATGACATGGCTCGGAATCGTTTGCAATGGAGCAGGTGCTTCTGCATTCCTCATAATCTCTACCTTTCTCCTTCCAAATTTATCTTACTGAATTATACTTCTCGAATCATTTCTTCGCTCCCTAATCTTCTCCATTACTGCTAATACTTCTATTATTGCCATCACTCTTGGATTTGAACCGACAGTTGCGTCTCTGTGCTGATGGGGCATGGCAACCTGAACTGATGTACTTACGTACGAAGTTCTGCGTTGTATCTGTCTGTCTGTCTATTTTCATATATTCTTTTTTTATTGTTATCTAGCGTTAACTTGTTTTGATTGTGACTGACATTTCTCTCTATTGCAAAACAATTAGTAAATAAAATATATATATATATATGATATGTTATTCTTCTATATACATATCTATAGATTCAATCCAACATTGACGATGATTATGATAGTGATGACGATGAAGATGATGAGAATCGAATAGATGATGGTGCAAAATTACATGTTCCATTGACAATTAGTGTCATAGTTTTATCAATCTATACAATAATCGGTGCAATGATATTTCCAACATGGGAAGATTGGTCAACAGCGAATGCTGCTTATTTTTCATTTATTACAATATCAACTATTGGTTTTGGAGATTTAGTTCCAGGCAATGGAAGATTCAATGATGTAAATTTAGTTTCTGTTTTTTTTGCATGTTATTCTTTTTTATTGTTTACAATAAAATAAAAGTGTAGAAACACAATAGAATCGTTTAATTTGGATGGTATTTTGGAGTAACATCCATGGTTATGGATAGGAACTTACTTACTTACGCCTGTTACCCCCAATGGAGCATTGCCGCCCACCAGTTTTCTCCAACCAACTCTGTCTTGAGCGCTTCCCTCTCCAGTGCTGTCCAATGTTTGTTCATTCCTCTCATATCTTTCTCTATTTCTCGCCGTAATGTGTTCCTTGGCCTTCCTCTTTTCCTTTTGCTTTGAGGGTTCCAAGTGAGGGCTTGTCTAGTGACGCAGTTAGGTGCTTTTCGCAGTGTATGTCCTATCCACTTCCATATGCATTTTAAAGGTGACATGAATATGATGTGTTCAAATCACTGTTATAGGAAATTGAACTAACGAAAAATATTAATTGACTACTATTGATCATTGTTTTTCCTACAGATCTGGAGGTGATTTGTATTGCTTTGCTAAAAGTTTGGATATTTTCAGATTGCATTGAAATCATGAATGAATCATTATTAGACCAACATTAGAAACAGAGAAGCATTGAACGGGTGTTTCGTGCTTGTATGGGACTTATGAACATTGAGCCGCTACGACTCCTGCTACTCGCAAGAATCAGAACCACGACCGTCGGTTTTGCATGCTAACACTCGACCTATGGACAACTTACCTAGCATCCAATGACTCTGATCAATCTAAAATTTTACGCAACCTCACCCATTAGTCCTCGGTAGTTACTGCCCACATCCTACCGAGTTGAACTCCACTGGTCACATCTCATTAGAACTCTGAGAATTTCATGTAGCTAGTCACTAATGAGCACATCGTGGGGGACTTTTCAGCCCAGTGATCCAGAGGTTAGGCGTACGCGCGCAAGATCAAAGGTCCTGGGCTCGAATCCTGCTAGGTTCAGGAGTCGTGGATGCGCACTGCTAAGTCCCTTACCCATGACGAAGTGGCCGTCCTACAATGCTTCTGGGTTTATTAATGGTGATGGTTTCAATATGTGAAATTGTATGTTAATCCAAAAATTGTTTCATAGTTACAAGGATTGAAATTCAACAAGAACTTAATACTTGTCTTTATGTCTATTGATTTCAATTAGTTCTCTTCCTTTCTCATACAAAAGTTGATTATGAGCCAAAATCAACTTCTCAATAAAGCTCCCTACTAAATCCTGTTGTTTAATTTAATCAAAATCTTATTATTATTAATATTGTTATTACTACTTATATTTGAAAAGATTACTAGTTATCATATATTTGTATACTAAAAAAATTGTTGTTTATTTTTCCCTACTTCAACAAAACAAAACACAAAACAACAACAATACACTAAAACAATCAACTATTTTTTTAGCCTAAAACTACAACGGAACTTGTTGTTGGCGGTCTTTACTTACTAGTTGGATTATCTTTATTATCAATGTGTTTAAATTTAATGAAAGATGAAATTATTGCTAAAGTTCATTATATTTGTACTTGTATTGGTTTAAAAAGTAAAAAAACCAACAATAATAACAATGAAGATGATGATGATAATGTGAACGTTGCGAATAATTTAAATAATAATAATTCAAATCAACAATTGAACAACATTGAACAATTGAACAAAGAAACAACACAATTGATGACACCAGCAATGGCTACAACAACAACAACAACAAAGCGAACTACAACTGGACAATCTTCAAATTATCAAAAAAATGAATATGATAATGAAGCATTTCAAATTGAAAGATAAACTAATTTTAATTGACTTTATGATCAGACAGACAGAAATAAGATATAAAGAAACTAGAAATGTATGTGTTCATTTAGTTCTTTAATTACCATACTATGAAATTCAAATGCATGTTGTCAAAAAAACAAAACACAGTAAGCCTTATTATTTTGACTGTTACATCATAATCTTATCACATACATATCAATCATATATCACTCAACATGTTGTCTTTATGAATAGAATATTATTGATGATAATGATGACTTGAATACTTACTACTTATTCTTAATTTATCTTATTATTTTTATTCAATATTTTTACAAGTCAATAAATAAAACTGTTGTCGTTATCGTCTTAATTTATTTACTGTTATTTGCTATCTCTTTTTTGTCACACAACATACTACTAGCTTAATTTAAGTAGTGCGACGTGAGTAACTCAATAGTAAAAGTGTAATTGATGACATTAGAATGATTAATTATAATCTTACTTGAATAAAAGTTAACAAGTATCGTCTAATCACAAAGATTGAGTGCCACAATTTATTAAACTAGTGAATATTATACTTCATTGCTGGAATTTCTAGGTGATTTAATGTTCAGTACACAAATAACAGATAAACTCATTCTATGAGCTGGATGATTTTGATTGGAAATGAAGCCACCACAACCATCCACCTCAGCTACGAATTTTCTCCACCATCTCAAGACTGAATGGAGCGCATTTTGCCAATTTCTCATTTTTAAAGTGACGAACTGAAGAAAACTTAATGCCTACTCAGAAAAGGTAGTTTCTTGATGATTGATATGAGATGAAGGGACACTGGAAATTTCTACATACAATCACTGAGATGGTTTTCTTACTAAACTTGGTTTTATACACATTTCATACCTTGATTCCTAACTTTACACAATTCAGCGCAAAATGGATCATTAATACTACCTGCTTACTTAGGTCTGTTACCCTCAGTGGAGCATAGGCCAACTATTAATATTAGGATCGATGAAAAATTTTTAAGCTCTCTGGTGGATAGTAGTGAAAGTAAGATATGATTGGTTACCGAGAGTGGACAAACAGGCTCTCTGCCTACCGGCTATTAAGTATGCGGTTTCCTTTACTGTCATTGATTTTTAATCCGAACTCACTGAGTATGGCTGCTTGTAATTGTGCAGAATAAAATATTGTTTGTTGCCTACTCTGGTCTCCTATTTTGGTCATGAATTTAAACAGTACTCATACATTCAAATATATCATAGGCATTTCACTTGTTAAACCGATGAAAATTATTATTCGAACACATAATCATTAGTACAAAGTATGAAAATACATATGTGAGCTGAAGTACTATTCACCTGTCCGAACCGTAGCAGGTGATTCTTTTTAGGAGCCACTGACCGAACGCTTGTCTAAAACCTCTGATCTGCGGGGGTATTGAAGCAGCTTCAGGAGATGCAGTCTCATGGTAGGCGGTGATTAATAATAATTGCATACGCCATTTGTTCCCTAAGGATCCTAGATCCCATGTGTATCACACTTGTTTGGAATGAGAGTTTTCCAACTCCTTTATGTGGATCTTTCGTAACTAACAATTCGGTTTAAACTCCGGTCATCTGCTTTTCGTTCTCTCAATTTTGTATACATCCCCATCATGAGAAAGTACTGAGTAGGATTTGTGTGACACTGGCTGAATACACATGGCCATATGAGAACAGTTCGAGGAAAGACAGAACGCGTTCCACCCTTCAGGGGTACCAACAATCTTAGTTATAAATTGAACATATTTTTATATATAACAAAATAACTGTATAAAAAAAGTAACTTCATGAAATAAACAAAACTACAAAATCAATCACTTCTCATTACATGTTATATTTTACATTATAATACAAAATGTATGCAGTATATATATAGTACACAAGTTTGCACTGATTAGTTTTATTCACAGTCTTTATTTAACATGACAATGAACTTGTCAAAACATTCAGTGGATAGTGTTTTTTGAGCTCTCCATTGTACAGCTGGCATTTGTGTAATATCTCCAATGGTTTTTTCAAATTGTAAATAAATTAACCAGAATTCTGTGAATTGATATTATGAGAATAAAATATGACCATAAGATTTTGATGCATATATATTAAATGGAATTACATGTTTACATCAATTGACAATCGATTATTACCTCATTGACTGACCAGTAATAATAACGAAAAAAGAATCTTTATATTGATCAGCATTTTGATGTCAGAACATTCGACAGCAATCATCATCATGAAATCATAGATAGACACAGATTTCATGTCTAGTTGACACCTTCGTCAACTAGGCATGTTTGCGATCTTCAAAGAAATGATGTCCTTGAACTAAAGTCACAGTTAGCAATATCAGCAAAGAGAATAACCATTTATAGAACTCGGGTATTGTTATGCTCGTCACTTGATATGCTTGAAACTACTACGAGTTCACCTTAGAGTCGGTAAACGAGAACAAGACAATGAACCAGTGACACGATAGGCTACTCTGATCCGTTGCCCTAAACTAACTGACGAAAAAAGTCTTGATATGGCGTAGAAAGTGTATTCCTACAAATGCCTAGCAAACACACAATGGACTCAAGCACACAAATCGCGTTTATTTATACATCATGGAAACGTCCTTGGGAGAGTTACAAAAATAGCGTACTAAAACAACACATCAACCAATGACAGCCAAGGATTTTCCTGGTGGGAAATGTAATCTCAAGGTCAACTGATTAGCCCATGAATAAAATCCAAAATTAAGACCTTTATCAAGTGAGTTCTAGGGATCTAACTTCCCCACTAGATATGTACATTGAAGCAGTTCGCTATAGCAGTGTTGTGCACGAAAACCAGGTAAGGACATCAACATCTATATTTAAGCGAACATTACAGAGTTGTTAAGCATATTTAAAAAACCTTCCTGTGAAATCATCATTTGCAAACTAATCCTTATTTGTTTCAGATTTCAGTGTTCTTTCATTTAGACTGTTCAGACTTCAGTTCACTTTACGTTACCTACAAATCGCCTTCTGTTCTCTCATTCATTCCTTCTCGATCTTTTGCTGTCAGACGTTTGATTTCCGTTTGATATCATATACTACTTATGTGAACATAAGTAGCGTACACTACAGCAGTAGTAACCAATGCCACTGCAGCTGGTAGCGTCAATTTATTATTTTTAGTTCGACAGTTCCCCAACCAGTTAACCTAGCATAGTAGGATCAAAAGAAACAATTGTTTCAGTCGATATAGTTCAACCGGATCATTACGACTATCACATCAAGATAGCAGGTACGGTCAGGATATATATATATATATATATATATATATATATATATATATAATATAGGCGCTATCAGATGATAAATTCTAAATACAATTAAAATGGTGTTTTGGATTCTACTGTTAGATACAATTTCACACAAAACAAATCAATAATACTTACACATGTACCTACCTCATTTACAGAAAAAATGCATGTAACGGGAAAATTTAAAAAGCAAACACGGAAAATGTAATGCATTCTCTCACCTGGACAATGACTACCCCATTGTGAAGTACTCAGTAAATCAAACAACACTCGAGTTTTATTAACTTCAGCGGATAGAAACTGACGTTTCCGATGATAATCATTGTGTAATTGAGTATCATGTTCATCATTGGTGACCATTGTACTGGATGTTGACAATGATTGACCTTCTACTTCATATGCAGAGTACAGAGACAGTGCACTTAAACGAGAGCGTAACAAACCAACAGCTTCAGGAAATGATGGATTAATCATTCGGAGAGGTGAAGTCTGTGGAGGAGAATTACCAGTCGATGGTAGATACCAAGAATTCCATAAGTGTATTACAGCTTCAACACCTTTTTCCATCATAGTTTGGTGAATTTCAACTAATTGATTAGAAATTGTTGATCGAATCTCATTTGTTTTAGATTTCAATGGAGCCTGGAATAAAATCGACTAATATTTGTTAGATGTTTTTTTGTGTGATATGATTGTATGCTTTTTTTCAAAAAAATATATTTCATACTTAAATTCTTACATTATAATGTGAAGTAGGTATTATGGGCTGAAACTTAGCTTCATTTATCGACACATCTAAGGCACAACTGGACTGAGTCATGTCGTTAGTTGACAACTGCCTGATTGGGATCCGCGAAATCAAAGTAACTGATGGTTAGAGACCTTAAATGATATGGCTCAAAATCGTTTGCAATGGTTCAAGTGCATCCATTCTTTGTGTTCTCTCATATTCTAATCTTGTGAAGCCCCAATGACCTATCTCTCTTTAGGTTTATTTCACTAGATTCTACTTCGTGAATGATATTTTCAAACCCTAATCCTTCTAATTACCGCTAATACCCTTACTACCTCCAGTACTATGGGATTTGAATTGACAATCACATCTCTGTGGTAATGTGGTACGTACGAAGTTCTACGTTGTTGCTGACTGACTGACACAACAGTACTGCAGTATCATTAGTCTTAACAATAGTATGGGTAATTTTCACTAGTCAAAAGATACGAAATTAAAAAGGATGATTGATATAACCAACCAATCAATAGAATTTTAAATGATGAGTTATACGTAATTCAGCTGTAAAGGTTTGAATTTCCCCGATTGCTGATAGATAGTTAGCCACTTTTGTTATAAGTAAATGCTGACATTGTTAACTCTTTCAGAATAAATAACTTAAACTGTTCATCCCGTTTATAGTAGATAAAAAATTTTTTGTAGAGGACAACTCAGTGGTTGAGTTTAAATCGTTAAATGAGCAATTAGGTACTGAATAGATCACTGTATATATGATGAATTAAATAAGGTTGTTTATAATTACATTTAAACATGAGACGAAAGTATGGGGCTTGTTTAATCTCATCTCATGCATTTGGTTTTATCTAGATTTAAAATATAATACAATCAATCACACAGTCAGAGCTTGAAACATTACATTGAGCCAACCAGAAATCAGTCGAATAGATGAGTTACACACGATTGGTCAAGACGACTTGACTAGTCAATAAAGTACTTTTTTCACTTTGGGTCTTTTCACTGAAGTAACCAGTTGAGAAAATTGCATATCAGTGTTAAAATGACATTATACGACACCACAGTGGAAATACTAATTGAAATTGTAGTTAAAACACTCGATTGGACAGATAGACAGATACATACAACACAGAACTTTGTACGTACGTATATCAGTTCAGGTTTCTATACCACATTAGCACAGAGATGCAACTGTTAGATCAAATCCCATCGTGATAGAGATAATAAAAGAATTAGCGGTAATGGAGAAGACTAGGGTTCGAAGATATTTTTCAGGAAGTATAATTCAGTGAAATAAATTTAAAAAGAGAAAGATAGAGGGGATGAGAAATTCAGAAGATTAGGATTTGAGAGAACACAAAGAATGGATGCACTGGCACCATTACAAACGATTTTAAACCATGTCATTCAAGGTCTCTACATGGCTAATTGAGCACACTAATTTATAACCTTTTCTGAACACTAGCAAGTGAATGTCCTCAAGGTCACTTTGGTATCGCTTATAGGTTGTCCGTGCATAAGTGATAGTCTCAACGAAGAATGTAACACACCAGAAGGCAACAGACAATAACAATAGTCAAAATAAGATAAAATGATAAACTCATGTATTACCTCATCTTTTTTCGCAGACTCACAAATATTTCCCTTCTTCTCCTCCTCCTCCTTAGCAATTTTTACACTGTGAATTGATCAAAAAAACAAAATGATAGAAATAAACTTTTATTGATATGTAATTAGAGAGGGAGAGAGAGAGAGTGAAGTTAATTACAGTTATTATAAACAAAACATAAATGGTGTTGTACAACAATACAACATTATAACAACATAAATAATTTGATCTTATGATAAGTTTTAAGTAAAGTAAGAATAATAAGTGACATAGTGAGCCAATCAGAAGTAGCCAAATGAAAAATTCATTTGATGACTGATCATCAGGAAATGTCTTATGGAATGAATGCATAACATTGATCATGAAATGGTTTCATTATCCAAAAAGGTCGAATATATTAAGTATGTGTAGACGAGTATTTGTCAGTCATTCAGTCAGTTGAAACGTAGAACTTCGTACGTAAGTACATCAATTAAACTTACCATACCACATTAGCACAGAGACGCAATCGTCAGTTCAAATCCCATAGCGGTAGAGATAGTAGAAGAATTAGCAATAGTGGAGAAGACTAGGGTTCGAAGAAATTATCTAAGAAGTATAATTCAGTGAGATCAATTTAGAAAGCGAAGGATAGAGAAGATGAACAATTCAGAAGATTAGAATTTGGGAGAACACAGTGAGTGGATGCACTTGCTCCTATTGTAAACGATTTTGAGCCATGTCGTTCAAGGTCTCTAACCGTTGGTGACTTTCGTCTCGCGGACCTCAACCACGTAGCCTACATCTACCAGCATAACTCAGTCCACTTGTCAGTGACTTCATGGATTTCTGCCATGTTTTGATTTGCCCGCCCCTAACTTTCTTCCAACATACTCCTACACCATAAAACATAGCTCGTCAATGCAGTCGGTGGTCGGACATAATTAACACATGTCCCAACCACCTCAACTGATGAAGTTTCAATACTTCATCAATTGACCTGCCATCCTTACCTAGTACTCGTTTTCTAATCGCAACATTGCTTACTCGGTTGTCCCAGGATATACGAGCAATGCATACATATGATTCGACCAATACAAACAACAGTAATACTACTATCTTGAAAGTAGTGTAAAGGAAATTTTACATTTGTATGTGGAATGATAAGTTTAATTCTTATAATGTAATATCATTAAATAGAAATTCCAAGTATATATGATTACGGAAATGCTCTTCGTTCAGCTTAATGAATTTATAATTAATGACTAAACAGAAAAACAATGCAGTTATTTATGTTATTTAAGTGTATTGATGAAATCCTGACCGTAGCTGCTACCTAGACGTGATGGTCAGGCTTGCCCATAGTTTGTGATGACCAAACCGGGCTGTATTGAATGGAACATATGTTCCTTTAGTGCCTACCATACCAGCCAGACGGGCCGATTGAAGAACGATGAGACTAAAAGCAGCAGCTCAAGGTCTAAGAGCGAAGTCATACTGTTGACTGAAGGGGGGTGTGACAGCAGTACGATTTTTTCCTCGAACAACCAGTATCTGCAGCGATGCTGCCTTCTAACAAGAAAGGAAAGGGTTGGATAAGTTCGACCTTAAAAATGTCACACCTCACCCTACCCCACGAATTTCCGTCTTCGGCGGTAAGGTCATCTAAAGGGCGGAGCTAATACGTTAGATTCCTATAAAAAGGCCGTGTGTGACCGGACTCAAGCAGTTGTCCCTTAGGCTCTACAGCCACGCTCCCAGATCGCTAAGATTAACCCTAAGCCAACTTCTTTCTCAGATTCCTCAGTAAACATCCTTTCACGGTGTCGACAGCTTGGAAGTGACATCCGCCCTCATGCCCATAATAGCACACGAGACTGACTGTATTAATTAAACGATTAAAAGTCAACTGATAAATTCTTTTTAGATAAAAAGAAACGTGTCAGATTTTATTTATCCACATCAAGTTTTTCACTCAACATATGACGAGTACAATAAACATCAAAAACTGTTTAAGCTTATAGAACAGTAAATTATTCAAAACATATCCAACATACAATTATGAATGTCTTTATTTTTCGATTGCACTTACTTTCTACATTCATACAAATTGGCCCACACGCCTGGAATTAACAACAATCCGATACATGTTTATATCTACTATTGTTAGTATTAGTGAAAACTACCCCGTATAGAATTAAACTGGTTTTATTGTACGAAGTTTATTAATGAGTACTATTTTCAGTTTGATATGCTCGTCAATTGATAAGCTTGAAATTACTATTACGAGTTCGCTTTACTCGGTAAACCGAGAGCAGATAAATGATGCAGTGACACGAGAGGCTATTCTAATCCGTTTGTCCTCGGCCCGGCTAACTATATCAAGATGTCTTGATAAGGCAGAGAAAGTGTATTCTACGAGCAACCAGGAAATACAAGGTCGACAAGCACACAAATCGAGTTTATTTATACATGACAGAAACGTCCTTAGGAGAGCTACAAAAATAGCGTAATAAAACAATCCACCAACCAATGACAGTCAAGGAAATGTAATCTCAGGGTCATCCAAGCGACTTACTCGCGAAAAGTGAGTTCTGGGGATCTAACCTCCCCCCGACACAGTTCTACGTAATAATTCAGTCATAGTTGCAATGATGTTATTAGTTAATCTACACTAACGTTTTATAGAAGACAAAATGTTCCTATTTCTAAAATAAATTATCTTAAAAAAATATATTTTTTAAAAAATATGAATAAAATGGGGGAAAAAATAAATTTTAAAAAAAAAACGTACCAGTTAGCCACTTTCTCAATTAATTGTGAATCGATTAACTGTGGAACAGTTAACAATGTTTGATGAAGTAATTCAAGCATTTTACTATTATTAACCCATCGAGACAACAATGATTCAATCACTAAATTGACAGCTCCTCCGCTAACAATAAATTCTGTATTTTCAGTTATTAAGCTCATCTGAAAATTCACAGAAATAGAAAATCAACAAAGTATTTAGTAACAGGATACTCAGTTATTCCGTAATACACAACGTAGAACTAGGTACATATCTACATTAGTTGGGGTTATCTCACGACATCAGCACAGTGAGATATCAGAGTGGCATAAGTATCAGCAGTATAAGGAATAATAAAAAGAATTAGGCGTAAGAGGTAGGATTTCAGAAAATATGCATTTGTGAAATGAAAACCTGAGATTTTAAAATGCCTAAAATCTGAAGGAATACAAAAATTGAGTGTTCGTCAGCCATCACAACTGATTTTAAATCGTGTCATGTAAAGTTCTTAATCATTAGTTTTGATAATCGCACTGGTCCTAATCATGTATTCTCCATCTAACGACAGGGCTCAATCCGACAGTCAGTGGCTCATGGACTAATATCACATTTTGGTTTGGTGATCTATGGACCAATTCTAACCCATTCTAACACCAGCTATAATCGTGCGTCAAGGTAGGCAGTGGTTATGCAAATGTGATTTAGTGGTGGAATGCTTGTCGGCCACGCGGGCAGTTCGGATTCGCTTTCCGGCCCAGCCACACCGGTTCCGCTCCCGAATGCCTGGATACAATGGACGGCGACAATTACGCTCCCCTCTCCAAATGTTCTAATATGGCCACGCGTATTTAGCCAGGGTCAGGCAAGTTCTACTCAATGCTTTTTCATCATAGGGGGTGTTGTCCACAAAACTGGGAAGATGAAAGTCAAACGTTCGACGCTTTAACCGAATAGGTGAATATGGAGAATCCCCATAGGGGAGTTGGAAAACTCTCGTTTCAAACCAATGATGTACATGAGCTCCAGGATGCTGATGGAGCAAATGGTGTATGAACCTGTCGTTGGTCACTGACATTATGAGACCGCATCTCTTGACTTTGCTCCACTCTTTTTTGGATTAGACTTTTAAATCAAATTCTCAGAGAGCGGTACCTTAATAAAGTTATCTGCTTTGGTTTGAGCATTCGGTCAGTATTCCAGCCCACTCAGTAACTCCATATTTGGGTACCTATATGTACCTATTACTATGTGTTTAAACAAAAACATAATACATGAAAATTTAATACGTATCACAACCCCATGCTGATAACTATCATGTGCTTACTAGTGACTGCTTAGTGAGGGAACTCTAGGAGTTTTAGTGGGAAATGGTGACTGGTGGAGCTAAACTGTGTCGTGCGTAAGGTTGTTACCCACTGAAGATAATAAAGAATGATCGCGTAATATCGTAGATTGATTGAATCTGGGCACAGATGCTGACTCAGTGGTTTAGAAGCTAAGAGTTCGCGTGCAAGACCGGAGGTTGCAAGTTCAAATCCTGTGCGCTAGGTCGTGGATGTGCACTGCTGATGAGTCATAACAAAAAATGGTTTTTAATGGCAGTCCAGCTTAAATTGGTTCACAGTTCCAATGAAATTAACTAGAAGGTTATTAAGTACAAATGTTCAAGTTCTGAATCAGTTGAGATTTATTATTTAGGGAAAGATACAGTCTTGAACTTTGCAAATAATCTTGTTAAGTTTTGAATTTAAAATAACACAAAATACTTAGCCGTTGTCTTTGGGTGAATTTTGTGTGAACTGGTTGGTCGTTCGATGCATTCGACAACAGAGATTGTGGGTTTAACGCTATTGGTGTAAACTAATTTATAACTGCGTTAAAGTCAAATATGTCAACGCTGTTACTTGTTTATCTAGAACTTTCAAATACAAGTAAAGATTTTAAAATCCTGCGTAGTGAATTTTTTAAATTCATACGAACTCATAGGAAACCAGTTGTACAGATACAACGCAGAACTTCGTACGTAAGTACATCAGTTCAGGTTGCGATGCCCCATCAGCACAGAGACGCAACTGTCAGTTCAAATCCATGAGTGATAGTAATAATAGAAGTATTAGGAGTAATGGAGAAGATTAGGGAGCGAAGATATGATTCGAGAAGTATAATTTAGTAAGATAAACTTAGAAGGAGAAAGGTGGAGATTATGGGGAATGCAGTACATATTACCGACTGTAATTATAATATAATTTTTAAACGAAGACTTCACCGAAAATACAACGTACAAACTTCTTGTTCTCCACTGCCTCGTTTTTCAGCGTTTTTAGTTTCTTCTTTTCATCTTCGGTTGAATTAGTCAAATCAGTATCACAGTTTTTATATCGTGGAAGAACACGAGTGCGGAAAAAATCCAAAGCATTGATCTCTAATTTGACCAATTCCAAATGTAATAGATCACATTCAGGATTGAAAGAGATTCCTTCAGTTATCAGGTGTCGAGCTTCTCGGATCGCGTTCAAATGGGCCCTGTCCCAAGTAAGACAACGTTCTCTGACCATTTCTTTAGCTGCTTCATCTAAGGAAGCTTGATTTTCTTCTGAAATTTTTTATGTTGAAACAGACATAACAAAACATTTAAAAATTAAAGTACTAAAGGTAAGAGCAAACTAAAAGTAAACTGGGAAACGATATTCAAAACACTTAGTTATAAAGTCAATAATGAACCTTATTAGGTGGGAACCTTTACTAACTACATAGTATGTGCTTTAATATGGTACTATACTAAGAACGTGAATGATGTGCATAGAAGCGCTCAACCAACCAGAATTACTAAGCTCAGTAATTTGCAATTACAGAAGTTCTACGTCCCATGTTTTAGTTCTTCTGCTTACCTAAATCTGGTCGAAGCATTAGTCAGTATAGAACACAGGTATTTGAGTAAGATGTCATGTTATTTAGTGACTTACTTAACTCTTCCATAAGCTGGTTTATTTTCTGCTTCTCTGACTTTGGTGTGTGACGATTCAATATCATATATTCACTTCGCAATCTTTTGCGGGTTTTGATCAAGTCACTTTTTTGTTCGGCGAAATGTCGTAGATCTCCACGAGCTTGCGATCTAACACCATCATGTAAATGATATGCAGCTGCAGCGATCCATAGCCTTGGTTCTGTTCGACCGTGTATTCGCAGCACATTATTCCAGATACGTACGACAGATAAATGCCGATTAATAATTTTGCAAAAATGAATAAATCTCATCCAAAGGTCAATATGTGACTGGAATCTATAACACAATTGCTATACAGCAGATTAAATTGTCGTAGATGAAACAACTTACCCGATGCAAGCGTACAAGGCGACTAATAATTGACTTCTCAATCTTGTCGACATACCTGCTATCGTGTGTCATCTAGAACAATAAGTCTTGGGAAAATGAGTTCAACCTGGCGACGACAGCGTAACAACTTCATTATAGTTATTTCGGTGTTAATGTAAGCATCATAGTCTAAAATCCGTTTGTTACGTTTCTGAAGACTGTATTCATGGTGCCTTCGTTTGCGAACTATTTCACTAAGGAAACGGGAAGAGAGATGAATTATTTGGACAGTAAAAGATAAGGTGACATCGTGAAACTTTACAGGATATTTCAAGAATCAGTTTTGATTAAAAATTATTTACTTATATTAACCGTAAATGACAAAATTTACGCACTTGAAATTCGATGAAAAAAATGTTGCATGAGGTGATTCTTTTCTTTTAATCTACTGTCTGGTGAGATTATTATGAAATACTGTGATAATAAAACGAAGTTTTAGTGACCTATTGGAAAAGCTAATGAAAATCTTGCTTAAGCAGAGGTTTTTCCTTTTGCTTATCTACTAGTATCCAGAAATTAGTATTCCCGATCAGAAATCCCAGAAAACCCTTTCATATGTGATTGAATTATATGCCAAAACATTTCTAAATGTAGTTACAACGAAAATCGGGGATAAAACAACGCCCGGTTGTTTTTGGTCCATTGATTCATATAATAGCGCGAAATGACTTGAAAGTTATTTAATCGACTTTTTAAATGATAAACTGGTTTTTGATCTTCCTGTTGGAAACTCAATTGACCGGGTAGTCAAACAAAACATGGTTTGCATGGCGTAAAAAGGAGAAACATAGTAACTAGTGTAATTATTCTTTACTTGGTGGTGTCATACAAACTGACTTGCTTCTTCTAGTCAGCACTAGTTAATTAAATTATACATTGCTTAACTGACATAGATGAGTAAAATAACTTCAATGAGCGCAGAAACACACTCACCGAACGCAATAATACTTAAGTGTTATAAACACGTCCTATAAATAGGTCAAAGTATTTTCATTGATCTTGATATATGAGGATCATGACCACCTGACATCTTTGCCACCGTATAAACAGATATACAGCTCAAAAGGCTATAACGTTCACGAAAAAACAAGCTGTATCCTAACAACTATGTAAAATCACATAAAACCTTGAGAACTAAGATCTAATACAAATGAATGACAGGTGAAATTCGTCACAATGTACTGCCCACAATCTGACATAAATTCAGGCAATAGAAAAATCTATCAAATGCCTAAATTTTTATACACTTCATTTGATGAATCGTACAAACTCTGTTAATTTTATGTTTGGAACATATATAAAATATCATTATAAATGTTAAACGATTTATAATACTGCTTGACAACTGTGCAATGTGCATTGAAGAATTAGTAAACAAACTTACTTGATTTCCAGCTTATTAAAAAGTTTCGCTTTTCGAATATGCAAGATCTCACCAATGGAATCTTCCAAATTCCGTTCAACAACCTCCGCCATTGCCTTTCACTCTGAGTTATCGATTTAAGACAAATACTGATTCAAGTGATCTCTAAGACTTAGCACAAATCTGTTTCTTGATCAGACAAAATTTGACCTCAATGGTAGTTATAAGGATCTGCAAAGCATGAGATGCGTCCTTCTGACCTTCATGACAAAAATACCGCTGTCCAATATCCAATTCCTTTTTGCCAGAACCGGAGAAGGGTTTGACTTGTCATAAACCCAAAGTACTGTTTACGTACCCCAATACCGTAGCGGCAATGATTACATGCTCTGCAGAAATCGCATTCAAAGGCAGCGTCTCTGGTTTTAACTGGCAATGAACAGGCAACGCAATTATCCTTGTGTTGTTTCTAAGCAGTAGGTTGCATCATTCAAATTTAAGAATTACTTTCCCTCCTATTCTTATTTTATATAATAGTCTTGCCAGGATTAGGCAGTATCTGAGAGGGAGTATCATCCTGGTTTCTTTGTTGGAGACTCAGTGCTGGTGTTTTGAATGAACCGAGATATACGCACTAGTCCGAGGTACATTATTTGTTATGAGTTTCTTCAAAATCATGTTGCTAGAGTCAGGGATTTTCGTTTCATTAAAAACCATGTTATTCAGACCTCTACAAGCTTTCCTAGTCATTATTGTGTAAGCATTGGTAGTAACGCCATTAATGAACATGTTACCTGATAGATTTAAGTGTGGAGAACGAGATTATTTGAGGAGGAAATTACACAACTGGTAAAGTTGAGTAAATATATAATAAGAATAAGAAGAATAAGAGTAAGAATACTACGAATATAATAAGAATATAATCCAAAAAACACAAGATTGCAATATTAGCTTTGACCGTCCAAGCGAGCAATTTTGTGTCAAGTCACTAACTTTGTCCTGTGTTTGTAAGTGAATGAATGTAAGTATGCTACCACAGAAACAGCTAGGAAGAGAGTAGTTGGTCAGTGTCGCTAAACCTACTGCATAGCAGTTCACACTTGGTATAATTTGTTATTCGGACTATCTGTCATTGAATGGAGACAAGTTTATATCCTCGACAATGTATAAATAACCAAATCTGATTTCAAAAGCTGGGTTTTTTCTGTTATTGTTGAGAGATCAGCAAGCACGCATCAGTTGTGAAGTACACCAATCCATGTCTTTGCTCTGGGTTCTCGTTGTTTTTGTATGATTCCAGGTATACGTCAATCGTTCTGATGTGACAGTTTGAACGGTTCAAAGGTATATAGACGGAAAAGAAGAGGTTTTCGACTACCAGGTTCCCAAACTTGGTGGCAGTAGACCACTGATACCCCCAGGAAGGAATACAGGTACATTTACCGAGCAAACGATAGATATCAGTAGACTGTCACAGTTCCTTGAGAATGTCACGCTTCACACTGAAAGACTCCTAGTTACCAGCTCAGACTCTCTCAAGCGGCAAAGTTTTAGAACTCGAATACTTGTAGAGAGTAGAAAGTGCGATGCTATGCCAGCGATTGCCCGGCATAACTCCTAAAATCTGCGTTGTGATCGAGCTTATTTATGTCACGTGTGCAAATCATAGGACTTCAGCAACTGGCAATAAGCTCTGTTCAGCCTTAGATTGCCGAGGACTTACCAGCATTATATTTTCTAATTTACAGTAAGTTTCAGAACTATCATATTACTTTATAACGACTGAAGAAACGGGGAATATGGTTGATGAGATCAATTAAATCATTAAAATTATTACCAACGACAGATTGGCCTATTGGATTGTTCAAAAAACTTGGCGTTAAAAACTTGTAATGACTCCATTTTTACGAGGAAAACGTGATTGCTTTAACAGAAACTTTCATTGATACAACCACTTGTACCATTGACTGTTTTACTGAACTTGTTTATTCGCTCTTTTTGTAACACTCTTTATTTGTTGCGCGGGAGCCATTTTCTGTTTGAAGCTCTGTTTATTTTCGTCCATTTTGGTATACTTTCGATGCCACGAATTCACCAGCATATATACGCCTTCATCTTCCCTGTTTTTGGTTCAGTACAAAACAACCCCTTAAGACTAGAACGTAATTGGCTTGTAATGGTGTTCATAGTCAACCTCGAATCGAACCACTATTGACCATTATTAACTATTATGGATAATTCTGACCTAGATGTACGATCGTTTAGGACTAGTAAACTTATAGCCTCAATAGTTCTATTGGTGGTCCATCTGTTTATTTGACCATTTGCATCATGGGTAACAGCAAACAACTGTCCTGATTTATCAAGGAAACCGGTATTAGAAAAATCCATCTGTTAGCGAAACTATCTCAGAAAAGGATGGGATTATTATCCATTCTCAACCCAGGAGATCGGATCGACGGGAAGAACACTTTAGGGATCCGTTCAGCTGGCCTTCAGTAACACCCCAGTTACCCAAGATTTCCAGTCAGTCTGAATAGCAATTAGATTTAATTCCTCCTAGTCTTTACGAAGTTGAGAAGGCTGTAACAAATCTGGAGCGAGGGCGAGCTATGGGGCATGAAAGACTTACCCCTGATATATTTAGGGAGGGTGGTCCAGTTTTAGCAGTTTGATTGACTAAAATCTTAGGTAGAATTTGGGAACAAGAAGTAATCGCATCCAGCTTGTCTAAACCAATGATTGTCTCAGTATATAAGATAAGGCATGAGTCCTCTTGTCATAATCACGGAAGAATTAGTTAAACTAATACAACGTCTAAAATATTGCCCTCAACAATACTCCGACGCCAAACAAAAGCTCGTGAAGTGCAGACTAGAGAAAATCAGGCTGTTTCTACCTGTATGTGTATGTATAGACCACATTTTCACACTGCGTCAGGTCATACAAAAAAGACACACTTTCAGACGCCCAACAATAGTAGTATTTCTCGACCATGAAGTGGCATTCGACTCTGTGGATCGTCAGGTTCTGTGGCCATGCCTGTCACTGAAAGGTGTACCAGAGAATCACACTAACCTCATACAACCTCTCTACTCAAACACTACCGGTTGAGTGAGAGGCTATGGTGAACTGTCGCCGAAATCCTATATTTCGAGTAGTGTCCGTCTGGGTTGTCCAGATCAATTAGCAAATCAGGGAAACTTCATTAGTTGAGGTGGTTGGGACATGTGTTACGTATGCCTAACCACCGATTGACTTCTCAAGCTATGTTTTGTGGTGTATGAGCAGGTTGGGAGAGACCTAAGGGCAGCCAAACCAAAATATAGCACAAATCAATAAAGTCATTGACAAGTGGACGGAATTATGTTGTTAGATGTAGACTACCTGGTTGGGATCAGCGAGACGTAAGTCGCCAATGGTTAGAGACCTTGAACGACATAGCTCAAAATCGTTTGCAATGGTGCAAGCGGATCCACTCTTTGTGTTCTATTAAATTCTAATCTTCAGAATTCCTCATCATCTCTATCTTTTTCTTTCTTAAGTTATCTCAATTATACTCCTTCAATCATATCTTCAAACCCTAATCTTCTGCATTACTGGTAATACTTGTACTGTCGCTACCAATATGGGATTTGAAGTGGCAGTTGCTTCTCTGTACTAATTTAAGAAATTCTACGTTGTAACTGACTGAGTGCCTGCTTTGCACGAATAACCTGTTCCGATATTCAGGCCAATTCCTGCCGTATTCAGCACTATTTTGCGACACAGACAATAGTTCAAACTAATATCGGAAATCCGGGTTTGGAGTTCTACTTTACTATTAGGACTGCTGTTCTTCATGATAATCATTCCATGTCGGAATAATCTTCAGCCATCAGAGATTTGCATGCCATAAAGTAACGTCTCAGTCATATTCAAGTAGCATAGTACCACCTCTACTCGTAGTCCGCGAACTCTACTGACTGTAACAACATAGGATCATCAGATTTCAAATCATTTGGCTTCGAAATTATGTTCGATAAATAAAAATAGTAATCATGCGATAAAGACTCTAAACATTAAGATGCAGGCAAAAATGTGCATATTGGCAACAGTATACTTCAACTAAACAATATTGGCGCCACAAAGCGTCTACATTACTGACGAGTGCCAGGTAGCACAAACGTCAAGTTCAAGGTCTCTTACCTAGTATATCCAACAAGCTAATAAATATAGATCATCTGCATCAGATCCTATTGTCCCCTAAATTTACTTAGGAGGCAGTTCTGAATGAAAACCTTGTGAGAATAGAAAGTTCCACAGTTAAAAATAAGTTCAGATCACAAAGTCGAGAGATTCTGCCCTGAATTTATTATTCGTCCATCCGTCAGAACGCTTACATATGAAGCTTTTTATCACCAATGTAAACGACCCTCCTTGTATGTAAAAGGTGAGAAATGACCTTTTATCGCATAACGAAAATCAGTTTGGAAAAATCGAGCAGCGTTTCATTTGATAGAACTTCGGCACTCATTTCGAGTTTTAAACAAATTTTTATGTCCTGCTTAGACTATTGCTGATGAACTGGAGAGTTTCTGAGCTATTTGATTTCGGATTTATACAATCTATTTTTCTTCCATTTCTGAATCCATAGGATTGTTTAAATCAATGAGATATCTTGTTCTGTGTAGGACGATGAGGGGGCGGCTAAACAACATATGTTACATGAAACATAAGTTTTCAAGCAGTTATGAATAATATATTCCAAAAGTTCACAGTAATTAACATTTATTATTTAAAACAATATCGCGTCTCTTTCGGCTTCAGTTTTGAGTAAGTTTCACTTTTTATAAGTTGCCGATTTTCATTCTACATGACATCTAACACTGTCAGTAGTACTTACTTATCAATATTTTATGACCGAATTTACTTATCTTTTCCGATATTTTGTTGATATTTAATGTTTCTTTTCTAAGAAGAATTATTCAACCTTGCTTTTTTTGGTGTCAGCAAGAAATACTTTGTAAACTCCTGAAATTTTTATTTCTGTGAGTTATGAAGCAATTAGTCTCTATTCTTCTCATGAATTAATGCCATATCAGTGTTTATGTAGATGAAGTTGGGGATCATACCTTAACTAGTCCTCAAACGTAAGGTTTTACACACAGTCGTTAACTGTTTGAATAATAAATACATCTACCTTCTATTTCTTCAGTTACTTGCTGTTTTTAATATTGACGTAATCTATCCACTTATAAAATGGTTCCAATCGGCTATTAACATTGTCGGATGGATTGCCAAGTTTTGACCAGCACCATAATGAAAATTTGTAGAAATAATATGAAAATACTATTTTCCTCATTTAGTAGTCAAAAAATACGTGTATATGTGTATGTGTGAGCGTGCTAGCAATAATTAAAATGCTTTATGCTCACTTAGCTGTACGATAACCCTCATATTTATTTCTTCAAAGGTGTACAATAACATGGTCAGGATTGTATTAACTTATAATTTAACGATTTAAACACTCTTCAGCATTCATCTTATTAACAGCAACCACTTAGATTTTTATCGCCTGTTTAAGACAGTTTTTTAGCCAGAAAATTTTTATATTCTTCTAACTAGTTATATTTTGTTCGGTTTGTATCATTTTTTGAAGCATATCCACAATTTGATTACTAAATCTATCGTCAAACATTTTCACCACTAAGTATAAGAATCATTATGTGAAAACTACAAATAAATCTTTCGTTTGTTCTCGTTCACAACGGCTTAAAAGTAAAGAATTTTTGGAAAGCGAAAGCATCTAAAACTCAACATGGATATCCCGTTAACAACTGTCTCGAAAGTAGCGAAATATATGCCTAACGGAACTATGTAAATATGCTAATCTCTCATTCAATTTTTTACACTAGCTAAATTCCATCCATTAAATTTGTGTTTCGGTCACTGAGTGCTTTGTTCTATGTTAAAGAGCACTTTATTGAACCTTGAATAAATGTATCAGATATGGCCTGGATGTCTTGCTGGCAACATGAAATTACGAAATTTTAACAGAATCAAAGTACTTCAAAGGATTGTATCATTATAGACTTTCCATATTTTGGTCATAGTTGTCAATGGTTTAATAATTTCTTGCACTTGGTCATCAGGATGCCCTCATCAGGATCGTTAACTTTATTACTGTTAACTTCATAAAAAACACTAAATGAGTATCATTCACACCCTAACTTATTAATCTTGCCTATCATTAGTATATCATTGATACTTGAAATCAAATGTTTAGTCTCTAAATATTTAGTTTAAGAATCATTCTCCATGAATATATTAGCTTTTAAACTTTAAATAGAGGCTTTTGTTTGATTTGAAGAAAAAGTTTTTTAAGAACAAATGCAATTTATCTATTATTAGTTAAAGTTAAAAGAAAATCTAAGCTAAGAGATTTTATTGTTAAGTTCTCTTTTTTGCACGTTCATCAAATTTTTACAAACATAAATACTTAAATTTCATACTTGTAGCAGATTTGGCCTAATTTTGTTTCATCATAAAATAGCTTTCTTCTTTGAAAAATAAGCATTCAACTACTTCTATTCCACAATTTCTTATCACTAAAAATTATCAATATTTTGATGTTACAGACTTTGTAATTTAGAAGTTATGATCACAGTTGTAACGTTTGTTCAATATATTATTCAATGTTCATTTTGTAAGCGAAAACTTATTCTATAGGTTTGTCTTATTTCACCCTATCATTATTAAAATTATTCAAATGAAAATTCTTTTCAGCAATTGCTCAATCTGTAAGAAGTAGTTTACATTACCTTACTAATTTTAGACTGGACAACGACTAATATTAGTTGCTTAATAACTCCAGATGATTGGAATTATCAATTTGAACTATTTTAGCAGCAAACTTTTTTATTATTCTAAAACTAACTCATTCTCCAATAAAACTTGAATTTACAAAGAGATTAATTCGTGGCAATGTTATGGGTGTGTGCATTGCTAAATATATATGGATTATTATTTTAAGTTGAATGATACAATTTATCGCCAATATTGATTTTATCTATCAGTAGTTAGTTAACAAAATTTTTTTTTATTGACTGAAAATATAAACAAACAAATGAAATATATAAGAAATTGAAATATTGAAATTATTAACATTTACAACAATGACACCTTTCCTAATTATTTCGTGCATTTATTGATTGCAGATAAATTGTAAAGCATTGCGGAGTTGTTGTGAAGATTGTTAGGTTTTATTTGTTACCATGAATCGATCAATGTTAGACCACCATTAGAGACCTGGAAGCACTGGACGGCCGTTTCATCCTGGTATGGGACTCATCAGTGGCAGTGCGCATCCACGACTCCTGCACCCCGCAGGATTCGAACCCAGGACCTTCGGTATTGTGCGTGAACGCCCTAACCGTTAGACCACTGGGCCGGTATCTAACGGTGTTAATGTGCTTCCAGGTTTCTAATGGTGGTCTAACATTGATCGATTCATGGTTAAAAATTAAATTGTAAAGGATAATTTTTTATTTCATATCAACCTTTTATACAACAATCCCCTATCTTATTGTTATTATTCAATCAAGCTAATTTAATACCAAATAGAGCTTATTTATTGATCAGTTAGTTAGTTAGTTACAATACAATTCATTCAATTCAATACTCCTGTAAATTTTATTATTTTCAGTTTGAAAACAACATAATTTTCACTCGTAAATTGATTAAATTATTTTTCTTTTCTGATATAATTTTTTTCATTTTATTTTTAATCGTAAACGAATAAGTGATATTAATTCTTTGTTTTTCGTTTTTTTTCTCGTCTTACAAAACAATCTCATTTCCTAAGTGCTTTCTTTCAATGTTTATTGATTTATATGTAGTAGTATTAGTAGTAACCAAGGATGATATACCCCTCAAAATAGAAATTCTATGACTTTTAAATGATTTATATACGTATATATGTATTCATATATATCTACATTCAACATGTTTACAGAGTAGTGACACGTATTAAGTACGTTTTTAAATGACCATCAAAACATTGGTATATGTATACAAATGTATATATATGTATATGTGTATACTTCTTGACCCAGTTTCATATGATCTAATTAATATTTTGTCTTTATCTAGACAGTGTAAGTAAGTAAGTAAAAAAAATTAGAGAATACACTAAGAGATATATAACTGCTGAAAACTTTATTTCTGTATATATATATATATATATATATATATATATATATATATATATATATTAACTAATAAGTAACATTTCAATCTTTTGATTATATTAAATTTGATTGAAATTAATGAAAACTACAACCTAATTAATTAATTAACTAATTTTTTTTCTTTTACTACAATAACAACTAATATTCTGTCTTAGTAGTGAAATTATCTAATTCATGAGAGTTAGTGGTTGAGTTTGAAATATATATGTATACATACATTATTAAGAGTAGTTTTATTGCGATGAATACATTTTCATACAAAGAAGAACGCATCGAACTGCTGTGCATTAAAATCGTCCTTTGGTTAGCAGATGGATATCTCACCTACGCCATATGTGAAACCATTTGACAGAAACCGATCGAGACCTCTGTATCCGTGCTGAGAGTTCGTCAGTCACCAGGTCATTAGTACTGATGAGACTCCCGAGATAAGTGAAGCGTTCAACACGCCCAACTGCTTTACTCGCAATCACTAGTTCGGGTGCCGATGCAAGCCAATCTTGAAGCAAAATTTTGCATTTCGAAGGGGAGGACCGCTTCTCGAACATGCTCGAATTGTTGCTTACGGGAGTCAGGAGACATTGCATTTTGTCAGAGTCTTCATCAAATAGAACTATGTCGTTGGCATATTCTAAATTCCAGAATTGAATCTCCTGGTGGAAGGTTAACTCCTGAAAAGTCATGCGGTGAAAGTATCGTCTCTAGAAGCACGCCAAATATAAAGTAAAATGAGAATGGATATAGGCGACAGCCTTGATGAATACCTCTTGAAGTAATCAATTCCAATAATAGTTCTCTATAATCTCTCTCCTTCTCTTCTGATTTTTTATAGCGCTCTTAACCTCATTAAGAGCTGGAAATCGTGGGTACCTGGAAGTGTGGCTGAAAGCTAGTTGAACTTTTCCCTTAAGTGTTTTGCCCATCAATCCAATCTCTTGGATTGAGAATGAATAAGAGACTCGCTTTCTTTCGATATAATTCCAAATAGTTGTCTACTGTTACCTATTGCCTCTGCCTTTTCCATCCCTTTTACTTTCATTACCCACCACTGTTTGCCATCATTGAGTAGGCCTCTTATCAGCGTGCACATAAGCTGACTTCGCTCGTCAGCATGTTCAGACTCATCAATTCAGTAGATGCCACTGAAATACACCGCTCCTCCTCGTCCTCCTCCTTCTTAAATCCTTTGGTCTAACTACTAGCAGATATCACTGTTATTTCCACAGCTTTCTCGATATCGTTTCATACTATCTCACAGTGAACATCACTTACTACATAGCTACCTAACTGTTTATAGTAATTTAAAAAACTATCCACAAAATTTCGTGTCACATCCATACTACCACATAAATAATCTTTATACTATAATCCTATTTTGATTGAATACAATAATAGGATGATTATTCATTGAAAATACATACATAGAATTTATTTTGTCATCCATATTACTCTTTCTTTTTTGGTTTTCTTTCAGTTAAATTTACTTCCTGCATAGAGTAGTAAGTAATACAATTAAATTTTACAAGTTAAAATCTTAAATACAGAAGAAAAAAAAATCACTCTCTCTCTCCTTACATTTCAATCATTAGAAAATAAATGGTATTTCAAACTAAACTAAACTAAACAAAATTAAAACAAACAGAAAATGTCAAGAGAGTCAATTTACTAGTAGTTGAAATGTGTGGTCTTCAATATTTTGTACACTGACATTGTCTATCTATTATGATTAGTATTTAAAAAAAAAATTATTTCTAATGTAGAAAAAATTCTTGTTCAAATTGTTCTGTTGACATATAATATGATAGTTGAAATCAATTAGACAGCTTCCTTTTCTATTCAATATTCAATGTGTTATAGTAGTAGTAGTAGTATGGTGAATTATATCTAGTAATTTAAATAATTCGAATACGATGGGACTAGTGGTAATGGTTGGAATAGTTTTCATTGTATAGT